>JAINUT010000328.1:0-209630 GCA_020205555.1 Panax stipuleanatus
CAAACCCAGGCCAAACCAGACGACAAAACTACAGTTCATCAGCCAAACAAACCCAACAGCATATAGAACGCCCCCCAGGTCCAGAACAACAGCAGGAGGAAAGGAAGAAGGAATGACTAGCTGCCCCAGCCAAAACAGAATCAGCCCATAACATGAAACTAGCAGCTGCTGCCACGAGCCAAAAGAAGCAGATCCATTCCCAACTGCAATGCAGCCGCGCCATCCGCAAACCCAGCAGCCGACAGCAACAGTCCACAAAGAGACCATCAACAGCAGCGGGCTGACAACCCCAGAACCCATCAGCAGCAGCAGCTACAAACCAACAGGAACCAAGCAGCAGCTGAACAGCAGCAACCAAGAGCAGCAAGCAGTCAAGCAGTCAAGCACCAGCAACACAGGAAGAAGCAGCAGGAGGAACAAAGAGGCAATGAGGCAAGCAGCAGCAACAGGAACCAAGCAGCAGCAGCATTAAGCTGCAGAATTGCATTAACACCGGACCCTGGAGACTGCATAGGCAAGCAAACCAGCCAAGAAAGCAAGCAGCAGCTGGAGACAGCAGAGAAGAACCACAATAAACAACAGGAACCAAAGCTTGTTTGTTGTTTCCACCACAAACAACATCCCATAAACCAAGTAGCAAGACAGAGCATTCCAAACCCAATAGGAGACCAGAAACTCAGATACTTCAGAAGCCCCCCTAGCCAGACCTTGCAGCGAAATAGGATGCCCACTCGAAACCAAAGCAAAGGAACCCAGACCGGAATGAAAGCCTCCACAAATGAAAGCAGAACCTGCCCTGCAGACACGAATGAAAGCCTCCACAGTCCGAAGTCCAAGCAGAAAACCCAGACCGGAATAAACCCAGACCGAATCAAAAAAAGCTCATTATAGGGGAAGGCCAACTCCACAAGACCAAAGAACCACCCTCCCTCCATAGCCATCAAAAGCAGCTCAAAGAAGCGAAGCAATTAAAGCCGCAAAAACCAACCATCATAACGCAAGGTGCCTAAAGCAAGGCTTATCCTTAACCCGCTGAAATTTAAGGCTACTATAGAGATTACACTTAATGGTAAGCATAATGTTCTGAACAATAGAGTGGGAGGGTGTTTCTTTCCTTGAGAAAATCCGAGCGTTGCTCTTAGTCCACAAGCTATAGACCACAGCAGCAAACCCCAGATGGATAAGACTATTGTGGAAACTAGGCCTACAGAAATGGATGAGGTAGTCAGCCAGGGAACCCCAGTTCCTACCCCTACCCTTCCACCCACATCTTCTCATAATGGGAGTCATAACCCTAAAGGAGAAATCACAATGAAAGAAGAGGTGGTCGAAGGATTCTAAGTCCCTATGACATAAAACACAAGTAGGATTAACTTGAATACCAAACTGAGCAAGCCTATCAGACGTACGAAGCCCTTTTTGAAAAGCCAACCATAAATTGAAAGAGAACCGAGGAGTAATAAGTTTATGCCACACAAGTTTTGCCCAAGGAACCTCAGTACCAACTTTCCTAATCGAGTTCCATATCGTAACAGCTTTAACCTCACTAGCTATGGTGTCATCCCAAAAGATCTGATCCAGCGCGGCGGAGTCACAGTGCCTATTAAAATCAAACCCATCTCTGAACTCGATAAGTTCATGGTGATTGGAAGATAGGAGAGTCCAAGTAGAGTTTCTTATGATACTACTCACAGAAGCAATAGGACTAAGGCCAGAGTTAATAACCAGAGAAGAATGGGCAGATCTTACAAGAGGAGTTTCACCAAGCCAAGGATCAAACCACAGGTAACCAGCACCATTGCCAATTCGAAATTTGATGTGCTTAGCAGCAATAGATCTCAGCTGGAGAACCTTCCTCCAAATTCAAGAACTGTCACTAGGAATAGGCATACACCAAAACCTTTTAGTCTTCAAATTAGATCGGATCCAAGAAGCTCAAAGGGAAGAAAGATAGGGATTGACAACTTTCCAGAGGTGCATCAAAATCATCGCTCTATTCCAATCCTCAAGGCGTTTAATGGCAAGGCCCCCTTCCGAATAAGGTAAGTTAATTTTATCCCAAGCAACTTTAGCACCGTACTTAAGTAAGGATGGACCCTTCCAGAGGAAGTGACACATAATAGACTTAAGGGCCTTTAACACTGCCGCCGGCAGAATGAAAAAGGAGGACCAGTAAGATTGAATAGAAAAGATGACGGATTTAATCAAGAGAAGTCTCCCCGCATAAGACAGAAATTTATTTGTCCATGAAGTAATTCTGGCCACAATCCGTTCTATGAGAGGATGGCAATCAAAGAGACTGAGCTTAGAAGTCAGCAGGGGGACACCCAAAAATTTTACAGGGAACCGACCTAATTGAAACCCAAGGGAGTCAATAATGGAATCAGCCAAGGAAGGAGGCACTCGAGAAAGAAAACACATGCTTTTGGAATTATTAACATGTAGGCCGGATAAGGTCGAGAAGGAGTCAAGGCACCTCTTGAAGATCTGAACTGAGAGGAGGTCACCATGGAAAAATAGAATAAGGTCATCGGCAAAGCAAACATGGGTGATAGACTGATGCTTCGTTTTCCAGTGATGTTTAAAAAGGGGCTCCAAAGCAGCCTTTGAAAGAACTTCTTATTATTTCATCGGTTCTCTCAAATTGTCAAAGAAAGAGGTGATTATGAGTCCTATGACTTCGTTATAGTTTGATTAGCATCAAAAGGATAAATACTATCACTATAGCATTCAAAACGATTCGTACATCTCACACAAGTCTTCATTTAAGGATACCTTCGTATTGTTTCATTAGTTCTCTGAATTGTCAAAATATAGATGATTATGAGTCCTATTACTTTATTTTAGTTGAAATTAGCATCAAAAGGGGCAAACCCATCACTATCGCGTCCAAAACGATTCGTAGATCTCACACAAGTCTTCATTTAGGGAGACCTTCATATTGTTTCATTGGTTGTTTCAAATTTACAAAGAAAGAGGTGATTAGAAGTTGTATTACTTCATTCTAGTTTGATTAGCGTCAAAACGAGAAATCCATGACTATCTCATTCAAAACCATGCGTACATCTCGCACAAGTCTTCATTTAGGGAGACCTTCTTATTGTTTCATTGGTGCTTTAAAATTGTCAAGGAAAGAGGTGATTAGAATTCCTATAAATTCGTTCTAGTTTGATTAGCATCAAAAGGAGCAATCACATGACTATCGTGTTAAAAACGATGAATACATCTCACACAAGTCTTCATTTAAGGAGACCTTCTTATTGTTTCTTTGGTTCTCTAAAATTGTGAAAGAAAGAGGTGATTAGAAGTTGTATTACTTCGTTCTAGTTTGATTAGCGTCAAAACGAGAAATCCATGACTATCTCGTTCAAAACCATGCGTACATCTCGCACAAGTCTTCATTTAGGGAGACCTTCTTATTGTTTCATTGGTGCTTTAAAATTGTCAAGGAAAGAGGTGATTAGAAGTCCTATAAATTCGTTCTAGTTTGATTAGCATCAAAAGGAGCAATCACATGACTATCGTGTTAAAAACGATGCGTACATCTCACATAAGTCTTCATTTAAGGAGACCTTCTTATTGTTTCTTTGGTTCTCTAAAATTGTGAAAGAAAGCGGTGATTAGGAGTCTTATTACTTCATTCTAATTTGATAAGCATCAAAAGGAGCAATCCTATGACTATCGCGTTAAAAACGATGCGTACATCTCACACAAGTCTTGATTTAGGGAGACCTTTTTACTGTTTCATTGGATCTCTCAAATTGTCAAAGAAAGAGATGATTATAAGTCCTCTGAATTCGTTCTAGTTTGATTAGCATCAAAAGGAGCTATCCTATCACTAGCGCTTTCAAAACAATCCGTACATCTCACACAAGTCTTCATTTAGGGAGACCTTCTTAATATTTCATTAGTTCTCTCAAAATGTCAAAATATAGGTGATTATGAATTCTATTACTTCGTTCTAGTTGAAATTAGCATCAAAAGGAGTAATCACATCTCTATCGCGTCCAAAACGATGCGTAGATCTCACACAAGTCTTCATTTATGGAGACCTTCTTATTGTTTCAATGTTTTCCTAAAATTATGAATGAAAGAGGTGAGTAAGAGTCCTATTAATTCGTTCTAATTTGATTACCATCAATAGGAGTAATCCCATGACTATCGCGTTAAAAACGATGGGTACATCTCTCACCAAGTCTTGATTTACGGAGAACTTCTTATTATTTCATTGGTTCTCTCAAATTGTCAAAGAAAGAGGTGATTATGAGTCCTATGACTTCGTTCTAGTTTGATTAGCATCAAAAGGATCAATCCTATCACTATAGCCTTCAAAACGATTCGTACATCTCACACAAGTCTTCGTTTAAGGATACCTTCGTATTGTTTCATTAGTTCTCTGAATTGTCAAAATATAGATGATTATGAGTCCTATTACTTTGTTCTAGTTGAAATTAGTATCAAAAGGGGCAAACCCATCACTATCGCATCCAAAACGATTCGTAGATCTCACACAAGTCTTCATTTAGGGAGACCTTCATATTGTTTCATTGGTTGTTTCAAATTTATAAAGAAAGAGGTGATTAGAAGTTGTATTACTTCGTTCTAGTTTGATTAGCGTCAAAACACGAAACCCATGACTATCTCATTCAAAACCATGCGTACATCTCGCCCAAGTCTTCATTTAGGGAGAACTTATTATTGTTTCATTGGTGCTGTAAAATTGTCAAGGAAAGAGGTGATTAGAAGTCCTATAACTTCGTTCTAGTTTGATTAGCATTAAAAGGAGCAATCCGATGACTATCCCGTTAAAAACGATGCGTACATCTCACACATCTCTTCATTTAAGGAGACCTTCTTATTGTTTCTTTAGTTCTCTAAAATTGTGAAAGAAAGAGGTGATTAGGAGTCTTATTACTTCGTTCTAATTTGATTAGCATGAAAAGGAGCAATCCTATGACTATCGCGTTAAAAACGATGCGTACATCTCACACAAGTCTTGATTTAAGGAGACCTTCTTACCGTTTCGTTGGATCTCTCAAATTGTCAAAGAAAGTGGTGATTATATATCCTATGAATTCGTTCTAGTTTGATTAGCATCAAAAGGAGCAATCTTATCACTAGTGCTTTCAACACAATCCGTACATCTCACACGAGTCTTCATTTAGGGAGACCTTCTTAATGTTTCATTAGTTCTCTCAAATTGTCAAAATATAGGAGATTAAGAATTCTATTACTTTGTTCTAGTTGAAATTAGAATCAGAAGGAGCAATCACATCACTATCGCGTACAAAACGATGCGTAGATCTCACACAAATCTTCATTTATGAAGACCTTCTTATTGTTTCATTGGTTTCCTAAAATTATGAATGAAAGAGGTAAGTAAGAGTCCTATTAATTAGTTCTAATTTGATTAACATCAAAAGGAGTAATCCCATGACTATCGCATTAAAAACGATGGGTACATCTCACACCAAGTCTTGATTTAGGGAGAACTTCTTATTATTTCATTGGTTCTCTCAAATTGTCAAAGAAAGAGGTGATTATGAGTCCTATGACTTCGTTCTAGTTTGATTAGCATCAAAAGGATCAATCCTATCACTATAGCCTTCAAAACGATTCGTACATCTCACACAAGGCTTCATTTAAGAATACCTTCGTATTGTTTCATTAGTTCTCTGAATTGTCAAAATATAGATGATTATGAGTCCTATTACTTCGTTCTAGTTAAAATTAGCATCAAAAGGAGCAAACCCATCACTATCGCGTCCAAAACGATTCGTAGATCTGACAGAAGTCTTCATTTAGGGAGACCTTCATATTGTTTCATTGGTTGTTTCAAATTTACAAAGAAAGAGGTGATTAGAAGTTGTACTACTTCGTTCTAGTTTTATTAGCGTCAAAACGAGAAATTCATGACTATCTCGTTCAAAACCATGCGTACATCTCGTACAAGTCTTCATTTAGGCAGACCTTCTTATTGTTTCATTGGTGCTTTAAAATTATCAAGGAAAAAGTTGATTAGAAGTCCTATAAAATCGTTCTAATTTGATTAGCATCAAAAGGAGCAATCTCATGACTATCGCGTTAAAAACGATGCGTACATTTCACACAAGTCTTCATTTAAGGAGACCTTCTTATTGTTTCTTTAGTTCTCTAAAATTGTGAAAGAAAGATGTGATTAGGAGTCTTATTACTTCATTCTAATTTGATTAGCATCAAAAGGAACAATCCTATGACTATCGCTTTAAAAACGATGCGTACATCTCACACAAGTCTTGATTTAGGGAGACCTTCTTACTATTTAATTGGATCTCTCAAATTGTCAAAGAAAGAGGTGATTATAAGTCTTATGAATTCGTTCTAGTTTGATTAGCATCAAAAGGAGCAATCCTATCACTAGTGCCTTCAAAACATTCCATACATCTCACACAAGTCTTCATTTAGGGAGACCTTCTTAATGTTTCATTAGTTCTCTCAAATTGTCAAAATATAGGTGATTATGAATTCTATTGTTTCGTTCTAGTTGAAATTAGCATCAAAAGGAGCAATTACATCACTATCGCGTCCAAAAACGATACGTAGATCTCACACAAGTCTTCATTTAGGGAGACCTTCTTATTGTTTCATTGGTTTCCTAAAATTATGCAAGAAAGAGATGATTAAGAGTCCTATTACACTTCGTTCTAATTTGATTACCATCAAAAGGAGTAATCCCATGACTATCGCGTTAAAAACGATGCGTACATCTCACACCAAGTCTTGATTTAGGGAGAACTTCTTACTATTTCATTGGTTCTCTCAAATTGTCAAAGAAAAAGGTGATTATGAGTCCTATGATTTCGTTCTAGTTTGATTAGCATCAAAAGGATCATTCCTATCACTATAGCCTTCAAAACGATTCGTACATCTCACACAAGTCTTCATTTAAGGATACCTTCGTATTGTTTCATTTGTTCTCTGAATTGTCAAAATATAGATGATTATGAGTCCTATTACTTTGTTCTAGTTAAAATTAGCATCAAAAGGGGCAAACCCATCACTATCGCGTCCAAAATGATTCGCAGATCTCACACAAGTCTTCATTTAGGGAGACCTTCTTATTGTTTCATTGGTTGTTTCAAATTTACAAAGAAAGAGGTGATTAGAAGTTGTATTACTTCGTTCTAGTTTGATTAGCGTCAAAACAAGAAACCCATGATTATCTAGTTCAAAACCATGCGTACATCTCGCACAAGTCTTCATTTAGGGAGACCTTCTTATTGTTTCATTGATGCTTTAAAATTGTCAAGGAAAGAGGTGATTAGAAGTCCTATAACTTCTTTCTAGTTTGATTTGCATTAAAAGGAGCAATCCCATGACTATCACGTTAAAAACGATGCGTACATCTCACACAAGTCTTCGTTTAAGGAGAGCTTCTTATTGTTTCTTTAGTTCTCTAAAATTGTGAAAGAAAGAGGTGATTTGGAGTCATATTACTTCGTTCTAATTTGATTAACATCAAAAGGAGCAATCCTATGACTATCGCGTCAAGAACGATGCGTACATCTCACACAAGACTTGATTGAAGGAGACCTTCTTACCGTTTTGTTAGATCTCTCAAATTGTCAAAGAAAGAGGTGATTATATGTCCTATGAATTCGTTCTAGTTTGATTAGCATCAAAAGGAGCAATCTTATCACTAGTGCCTTCAACACAATCCGTACATCTCACACAAGTCTTCATTTAGGGAGACCTTCTTAATGTTTCATTAGTTCTCTCAAAATGTCAAAATATAGGTGATTATGAATTCTATTACTTTGTTCTAGTTGAAATTAGCATCAAAAGGAGTAATCACATCTCTATCGCGTCCAAAACGATGCGTAGATCTCACACAAGTCTTCATTTATGGAGACCTTCTTATTGTTTCATTGTTTTCCTAAAATTATGAATGAAAGAGGTGAGTAAGAGTCCTATTAATTCGTTCTAATTTGATTACCATCAATAGGAGTAATCCCATGACTGTCGCGTTAAAAACGATGGGTACATCTCTCACCAAGTCTTGATTTACGGAGAACTTCTTATTATTTCATTGGTTCTCTCAAATTGTCAAAGAAAGAGGTGATTATGAGTCCTATGACTTCGTTCTAGTTTGATTAGCATCAAAAGGATCAATCCTATCACTATAGCCTTCAAAACGATTCGTACATCTCACACAAGTCTTCATTTAAGGATACATTCGTATTGTTTCATTAGTTCTCTGAATTGTCAAAATATAGATGATTATGAGTCCTATTACTTTGTTCTAGTTGAAATTAGTATCAAAAGGGGCAAACCCATCACTATCGCATCCAAAACGATTCGTAGATCTCACACAAGTCTTCATTTAGGGAGACCTTCATATTGTTTCATTGGTTGTTTCAAATTTACAAAGAAAGAGGTGATTAGAAGTTGTATTACTTCGTTCTAGTTTGATTAGCGTCAAAACAAGAAACCCATGACTATCTCATTCAAAACCATGCGTACATCTCGCCCAAGTCTTCATTTAGGGAGAACTTATTATTGTTTCATTGGTGCTGTAAAATTGTCAAGGAAAGAGGTGATTAGAAGTCCTATAACTTCGTTCTAGTTTGATTAGCATTAAAAGGAGCAATCCCATGACTATCCCGTTAAAAACGACGCGTACATCTCACACATCTCTTCATTTAAGGAGACCTTCTTATTGTTTCTTTAGTTCTCTAAAATTGTGAAAGAAAGAGGTGATTAGGAGTCTTATTACTTCATTCTAATTTGATTAGCATCAAAAGGAGCAATCCTATGACTATCGCGTTAAAAACGATGCGTACATCTCACACAAGTCTTGATTTAAGGAGACCTTCTTACCATTTCGTTGGATCTCTCAAATTGTCAAAGAAAGTGGTGATTATATATCTTATGAATTCGTTCTAGTTTGATTAGCATCAAAAGGAGCAATATTATCACTAGTGCTTTCAACACAATCCGTACATCTCACACAAGTCTTCATTTAGGGAGACCTTCTTAATGTTTCATTAGTTATCTCAAATTGTCAAAATATAGGAGATTATGAATTCTATTACTTTGTTCTAGTTGAAATTAGAATCAGAAGGAGAAATCACATCACTATCGCGTACAAAACGATGCGTAGATCTCACACAAGTCTTCATTTATGAAGACCTTCTTATTGTTTCATTGGTTTCCTAAAATTATGAATGAAAGAGGTAAGTAAGAGTCCTATTAATTAGTTCTAATTTGATTACCATCAAAAGGAGTAATCCCATGACTATCGCGTTAAAAACGATGGGTACATCTCACACCAAGTCTTGATTTAGGGAGAACTTCTTATTATTTCATTGGTTCTCTCAAATTGTCAAAAAAAGAGGTGATTATGAGTCCTATGACTTCGTTCTAGTTTGATTAGCATCAAAAGGATCAATCCTATCACTATAGCCTTCAAAACGATTCGTACATCTCACACAAGGCTTCATTTAATAATACCTTCGTATTGTTTCATTAGTTCTCTGAATTGTCAAAATATAGATGATTATGAGTCCTATTACTTCGTTCTAGTTAAAATTAGCATCAAAAGGAGCAAACCCATCACTATCGCGTCCAAAACGATTCGTAGATCTAACAGAAGTCTTCATTTAGGGAGACCTTCATATTGTTTCATTGGTTGTTTCAAATTTACAAAGAAAGAGGTGATTAGAAGTTGTACTACTTCGTTCTAGTTTGATTAGCGTCAAAACGAGAAATTCATGACTATCTCGTTCAAAACCATGCGTACATCTCGTACAAGTCTTCATTTAGGCAGACCTTCTTATTGTTTCATTGGTGCTTTAAAATTGTCAAGGAAAAAGTTGATTAGAAGTCCTATAAAATCGTTCTAATTTGATTAGCATCAAAAGGAGCAATCCCATGACAATCGCGTTAAAAACGATGCGTACATTTCACACAAGTCTTCATTTAAGGAGACCTTCTTATTGTTTCTTTAGTTCTCTAAAATTGTGAAAGAAAGATGTGATTAGGAGTCTTATTACTTCATTCTAATTTGATTAGCATCAAAAGGAACAATATTATGACTATCGCTTTAAAAACGATGCGTACATCTCGCACAAGTCTTGATTTAGGGAGACCTTCTTACTATTTAATTGGATCTCTCAAATTGTCAAAGAAAGAGATGATTATAAGTCTTATGAATTCGTTCTAGTTTGATTAGCATCAAAAGGAGCAATCCTATCACTAGTGCCTTCAAAACAATCCGTACATCTCACACAAGTCTTCATTTAGGGAGACCTTCTTAATGTTTCATTAGTTCTCTCAAATTGTCAAAATATAGGTGATTATGAATTATATTGTTTCGTTCTAGTTGAAATTAGCATCAAAAGGAGCAATTACATCACTATCGCGTCCAAAAACGATACGTAGATCTCACACAAGTCTTCATTTAGGGAGACCTTCTTATTGTTTCATTGGTTTCCTAAAATTATGCAAGAAAGAGATGATTAAGAGTCCTATTACACTTCGTTCTAATTTGATTACCATCAAAAGGAGTAATCCCATGACTATCGCGTTAAAAACGATGCGTACATCTCACACCAAGTCTTGATTTAGGGAGAACTTCTTACTATTTCATTGGTTCTCTCAAATTGTCAAAGAAAAAGGTGATTATGAGTCCTATGACTTCGTTCTAGTTTGATTAGCATCAAAAGGATCAATCCTATCACTATAGCCTTCAAAACGATTCGTACATCTCACACAAGTCTTCATTTAAGGATACCTTCGTATTGTTTCATTAGTTCTCTGAATTGTCAAAATATAGATGATTATGAGTCCTATTACTTTGTTCTAGTTAAAATTAGCATCAAAAGGGGCAAACCCATCACTATCGCGTCCAAAATGATTCGCAGATCTCACACAAGTCTTCATTTAGGGAGACCTTCTTATTGTTTCATTGGTTGTTTCAAATTTACAAAGAAAGAGGTGATTAGAAGTTGTATTACTTCGTTCTAGTTTGATTAGCGTCAAAACAAGAAACCCATGATTATCTCGTTCAAAACCATGCGTACATCTCGCACAAGTCTTCATTTAGGGAGACCTTCTTATTGTTTCATTGGTGCTTTAAAATTGTCAAGGAAAGAGGTGATTAGAAGTCCTATAACTTCGTTCTAGTTTGATTTGCATTAAAAGGAGCAATCCCATGACTATCACGTTAAAAACGATGCGTACATCTCACACAAGTCTTCGTTTAAGGAGAGCTTCTTATTGTTTCTTTAGTTCTCTAAAATTGTGAAAGAAAGAGGTGATTTGGAGTCATATTACTTCGTTCTAATTTGATTAACATCAAAAGGAGCAGTCCTATGGCTATCGCGTTAAGAACGATGCGTACATCTCACACAAGACTTGATTGAAGGAGACCTTCTTACCGTTTTGTTAGATCTCTCAAATTGTCAAAGAAAGAGGTGATTATATGTCCTATGAATTCGTTCTAGTTTGATTAGCATCAAAAGGAGCAATCTTATCACTAGTGCCTTCAACACAATCCGTACATCTCACACAAGTCTTCATTTAGGGAGACCTTCTTAATGTTTCATTAGTTCTCTCAAATTGTCAAAATATAGGTGATTATGAATTCTATTACATCGTTCTAGTTGAAATTAGCATCAAAATGAGCAATCACATCACTATCGCGTCCAAAAACGATACGTAGATCTCACACAAGTCTTCATTTATGGAGACCTTCTTATTGTTTCATTGGTTTCCTAAAATTATGCAAGAAAGAGATGATTAAGAGTCCTATTACACTTCGTTCTAATTTGATTACCATCAAAAGGAGTAATCCCATGACTATCGCGTTAAAAACGATGCGTACATCTCACACCAAGTCTTGATTTAGGGAGAACTTCTTATTATTTCATTGGTTCTCTCAAATTATCAAAGAAAGTGGTGATTATGAGTCCTATGACTTCGTTCTAGTTTGATTAGCATCAAAAGGATCAATCCTTTCACTATAGCCTTCAAAACGATTCGTACATCTCACACAAGTCTTCATTTAAGGATACCTTCGTATTGTTTCATTAGTTCTCTGAATTGTCAAAATATAGATGATTTTGAGTCCTATTACTTTGTTCTAGTTGAAATTAGCATCAAAAGGGGCAAACCCATCAATATCGCGTCCAAAACGATTCGTAGATCCCACATAAGTCTTCATTTTGGGAGACCTTCATATTGTTTCATTGGTTGTTTCAAATTTACAAAGAAAGAGGTGATTAGAAGTTGTATTACTTCGTTCTAGTTTGATTAGCGTCAAAACAAGAAACCCATAACTATCTCGTTCAAAACCATGCGTACATCTCGCATAAGTCTTCATTTAGGAAGACCTTCTTATTGTTTCATTGGTGCTTTAAAATTGTCAAGGAAAGAGGTGATTAGAAGTCCTATAACTTCGTTCTAGTTTGATTAGCATCAAAAGGAGCAATCCCATGACTATCACGTTAAAAACGATGCGTACATCTCACACAAGTCTTCGTTTAAGGAGAGCTTCTTATTGTTTCTTTAGTTCTCTAAAATTGTGAAAGAAAGAGGTGATTAGTAGTCTTATTACTTCGTTCTAATTTGATTAACATCAGAAGGAGGAATCCTATGACTATCGCGTTAAAAACGATGCGTACATCTCACACAAGTCTTGATTTAATGAGACCTTCTTACCGTTTCATTGGATCTCTCAAATTGTCAAAGAAAGAGGTGATTATATGTCCTATGAATTCGTTCTAGTTTGATTAGCATCAAAAGGAGCAATCTTATCACTAGTGCCTTCAACACAATCCGTATATCTCACACAAGTCTTCATTTAGGGAGACCTTCTTAATGTTTCATTAGTTCTCTCAAATTGTCAAAATATAGGAGATTATGAATTCTATTACTTCGTTCTAGTTGAAATTAGCATCAAAAAGAGCAATCACATCACTATCGCGTCCAAAACGATGCGTAGATCTCACACAAGTCTTCATTTATGAAGACCTTCTTATTGTTTCATTGGTTTCCTAAAATTATGAATGAAAGAGGTGAGTAAGAGTCCTATTAATTCGTTCTAATTTGATTACCATCAAGAGGAGTAATCCCATGACTATCGCGTTAAAAACGATGGGTACATCTCACACTAAGTCTTGATTTAGGGAGAACTTCTTATTATTTCATTGGTTCTCTCAAATTGTCAAAGAAAGAGGTGATTATGAGTCCTATGAATTTGTTCTAGTTTGATTAGCATCAAAAGGATCAATACTATCACTATAGCCTTCAAAACGATTCGTACATCTCACACAAGTCTTCATTTAAGGATACCTTCGTATTGTTTCATTAGTTCCTTGAATTGTCAAAATATAGATGATCATGAGTCCTATTATTTCGTTCTAGTTGAAATTAGCATCAAAAGGAGCAAACCCATCACTATCGCGTCCAAAACGATTCAAAGTTCGCACACAAGTCTTCATTTAGGGAGACCTTCATATTGTTTCATTGGTTGTTTCAAATTTATAAAGAAAGAGGTGATTAGAAGTTGTACTACTTCGTTCTAGTTTGATTAGCGTCAAAAGGAGAAATCCATGACTATCTCGTTCAAAACCATGCGTACATCTCGGACAAGTCTTCATTTGGGGAGACCTTCTTATTGTTTCATTGGTGCTTTAAAATTGTCAAGGAAAGAGGTGATTAGAAGTCCTAACAAGTTCTCCCTAAATCAAGACTTGGTGTGAGATGTACGCATCGTTTTTAATGCGATAGTCATAGGATTACTCCTTTTGATGGTAATCAAATTAGAACGAAGTAATAGGACTCTTAATCACCTCTTTCTTTCATAATTTTAATAAACTAATGAAACAATAAGAAGGTCTCCATAAATGAAGACTTGTGTGAGATCTACGCATCGTTTTGGACGCGATAGTGATGTGATTGCTCCTTTTCATGCTAATTTCAACTAAAACGAAGTAATAGAATTCATAATCACCTATATTTTGATAATTTGAGAGAACTAATGAAACATTAAGAAGGTCTTCCCAAATGAAGACTTGTGTGAGATGTACGGATTGTTTTGAAGGCACTAGTGATAAGATTGCTCCTTTGATGCTAATCAAACTAGAACGAATTCATAGGACTTATAATCACATCTTTCTTTGACAATTTGAGAGATCCAATGAAACAGTAAGAAGGTCTCCCTAAATCAACACTTGTGTGAGATGTACGCATCATTTTTAACGCGATAGTCATAGGATTGCTCCTTTTGATGCTAAACAAATTAGAACGAAATAATAAGACTCCTAATCACCTCTTTCTTTCACAATTTTAGAGAACCAAAGAAACAATAAGAAGGTCTCCTTAAATGAAGACTTGTGTGAGATGTACGCATCGTTTTTAACGCGATAGTCATGGGATTGCTCCTTTTGATGCTAATCAAACTAGAACGAAGTTATAGGACTTCTAATCACCTCTTTCCTTGACAATTTTAAAGCACCAATGAAACAATAAGAAGGTCTCCCTAAATAAAGACTTGTGCGAGATGTACGCAAGGTTTTGAACGAGATAGTCATGGGTTTCTCGTTTTGACGCTAATCAAGCTAGAACGAAGTAATACAACTTCTAATCACCTCTTTCTTTTTAAATTTGAAACAACCAATTCAACAATATGAAGGTTTCTCTAAATCAAGACTTGTGTGAGATCTACGAATCGTTTTGGACGCGATAGTGATGGGTTTGCTCCTTTTGATGCTAATTTCAACTAGAACGAAGTAATAGGACTCATAATCATCTATATTTTGACAATTCAGAGAAATAATGAAACAATACGAAGGTATCCTTAAATAAAGACTTGTGTGAGATGTACGAATTATTTTGAATGCTATAGTGATGGGATTTATCCTTTTGATGCGAATCAAACTAGAACGAAGTCATAGAACTCATAATCACCTCTTTCTTTGACAATTTGAGAAAACCAATGAAATAATAAGAAGTTCTCCCTAAATCAAAACTTGGTGTGAGTTGTACGCATCGTTTTTAACGCGATAGTCATGGGATTACTCCTTTTGATGGTAATCAAATTAGAACAAAGTAACAGGACTCTTAATCACCTCTTTCTTACATAATTTTAGGAAACTAATAAAACAATAAGAAGGTGTCCATAAATGAAGACTTGTGTGAGATCTACGCATCGTTTTGGACGCGATAGTGATGTGATTGCTCCTTTTCATTCTAATTTCAACTAGAACGAAGTAATAAAATTCATAATCACCTATATTTTTATAATTTGAGAGAACTAATGAAACATTAGGAAGGTCTCCCTAAATGAAGACTTGTGTGAGATGTACGGATTGTTTTGAAAGCACTAGTGATAAGATTGCTCCTTTTGATGCTAATCAAACTAGAACGAATTCATAGGACTTATAATCACCTCTCTTTTTTGACAATTTGAGAGATCCAATGAAACAGTAAGAAGGTCTCCCCAAATCAAGACTTGTTTGAGATGTACGGATTGTTTTGAAGGCACTAGTGATAGGATTGCTCCTTTTGATGCTAATCAAACTAGAACGAATTCATAGGACTTATAATCACCTCTTTCTTTGACAATTTGATAGATCCAACGAAACAATAAGAAGGTCTCCCTAAATCAACACTTGTGTGAGATGTACGCATCGTTTTTAACGCGATAGTCATAGGATTGCTCCTTTAGATGCTAATCAAATTAGAACGTAGAAATAAGACTCCTAATCACCTCTTTCTTTCACAATTTTAGAGAACCAAAGAAACAATAAGAAGGTCTCCTTAAATGAAGACTTGTGTGAGATGTACGCATCGTTTTTAACGCGATAGTCATGGGATTGCTCCTTTTGATGCTAATCAAACTAGAACGAAGTTATAGGACTTCTAATCACCTCTTTCCTTGATAATTTTAAAGCACCAATGAAACAATAAGAAGGTCTCCCTAAATGAAGACTTGTGCGAGATGTACGCAAGGTTTTGAACGAGATAGTCATGGGTGTGAGATGTGCGCATCGTTTTTAGCGCGATAGTTATGGGATTACTCCTTTTGATGGTAATCAAATTAGAACGAAGTAATAGGACTCTTAATCACCCCTTTCTTTTATAATTTTAGGAAACCAATGAAACAATAAGAAGGTCTCCATAAATGAAGGCTTGAGTTAGATCTACATATCGTTTTGGAAGCGATAGTGATGTGATTGCTCCTTTTGATGCTAATTTCAACTAGAACGAAGTAATTGAATTCATAATCACCTATATTTTTATAATTTGAGAGAACTAATGAAACATTAGGAAGGTTTCCCTAAATGAAGACTTGTGTGAGATGTACGGATTGTTTTGAAAGCACTAGTGATAAGATTGCTCCTTTTGATGCTAATCAAACTAGAACGAATTCATAGGACTTATAATCACCTCTCTTTTTTGACAATTTGAGAGATCCAATGAAATAGTAAGAAGGTCTCCCTAAATCAAGACTTGTTTGAGTTGTACGCATCGTTTTTAATGCGATAGTCATGGAATTGCTCCTTTTGATGCTAATCAAAATAGAACGAAATAATAAGACTCCTAATCACCTCTTTCTTTCACAATTTTAGAGAACCAAAGAAACAATAAAAAGATCTCCTTAAATGAAGACTTGTGTGAGATGTACGCATCGTTTTTAACGCGATAGTCATGGGATTGCTCCTTTTGATGCTAATCAAACTAGAACGAAGTTATAGGACTTCTAATCACCTATTTCCTTGACAATTTTAAAGCACCAATGAAACAATAAGAAGGTCTCCCTAAATGAAGACTTGTGAGAGATGTACGCATGGTTTTGAAAGAGATAGTCATGGATTTCTTGTTTTGACGCTAATCAAACTAGAACGAAGTAGTACAACTTCTAATCACCTTTTTCTTTGTAAATTTGAAACAACCAATGAAACAATATGACAGTCTCTCTAAATGAAGACTTGTGTGAGATCTACGAATCATTTTGGACGCGATAGTGATGGGTTTGCTCCTTTTGATGCTAATTTCAACTAGAACGAAGTAATAGGACTCATAATCATCTATATTTTGACAATTCAGAGAACTGATGAAACAATACGAAGGTATCCTTAAATGAAGACTTATGTGAGATGTACGAATCGTTTTGAATGCTATAGTGATAGTATTTATCCTTTTGATGCTAATCAAACTAGAACGAAGTCATAGAACTCATAATCACCTCTTTATTTGACAATTTGAGAGAACCAATGAAATAATAAGAAGTTCTCCCTAAATCAAGACTTAGTGTGAGATGTACGCATCGTTTTTAACGCGCGATAGTCATGGGATTACTCCTTTTGATGGTAATCAAATTAGAACGAAGTAATAGGACTCTTAATCACCTCTTTCTTTCATAATTTTAGGAAACCAATGAAACAATAAGAAGGTCTCCATAAATGAAGACTTGTGTGAGATCTACGCATCGTTTTGGACGTGATAGTGATGTGATTGCTCCTTCTCATGCTAATTTCAACTAGAACGAAGTAATAGAATTCATAATCACCTATATTTTGATAATTTGAGAGAACTAATGAAACATTAAGAAGGTCTCCCTAAATGAAGACTTGTGTGAGATGTACGGATTGTTTTGAAGGCACTAGTGATAGGATTGCTCCTTTTGATGCTAATCAAACTAGAACGAATTCATAGGACTTATAATCACCTCTTTCTTTGACAATTTGAGAGATCCAACGAAACAGTAAGAAGGTCTCCCTAAATCAACACTTGTGTGAGATGTACGCATCGTTTTTAACGCGATAGTCATAGGATTGCTCCTTTTGATGCTAATCAAATTAGAACGAAGTAATAAGACTCCTAATCACCTCTTTCTTTCATAATTTTAGAGAACCAAAGAAACAATAAGGTCTCCTTAAATGAAGACTTGTGTGAGATGTACGCATCGTTTTTAACGCGATAGTCATGGGATTGCTCCTTTTGATGCTAATCAAACTAGAACGAAGTTATAGGACTTCTAATCACCTCTTTCCTTGGCAATTTTAAAGCACCAATGAAACAATAAGAAGGTATCCCTAAATGAAGACTTGTGCGAGATGTACGCAAGGTTTTGAACGAGATAGTCATGGGTGTGAGATGTGCGCATCGTTTTTAACGCGATAGTTATGGGATTACTCCTTTTGATGGTAATCAAATTAGAACAAAGTAATAGGACTCTTAATCACCTCTTTCTTTCATAATTTTAGGAAACCAATGAAACAATAAGAAGGTCTCCATAAATGAAGGCTTGTGTTAGATCTACACATCTTTTTGGAAGCGATAGTGATGTGATTGCTCCTTTTGATGCTAATTTCAACAAGAACGAAGTAATTGAATTCATAATCACCTATATTTTTATAATTTGAGAGAACTAATGAAACATTAGGAAGGTCTCCCTAAATGAAGACTTGTGTGAGATGTACGGATTGTTTTGAAAGCCATAGTGATAAGATTGCTCCTTTTGATGCTAATCAAACTAGAACGAATTCATAGGACTTATAATCACCTCTCTTTTTTGACAATTTGAGAGATCCAATAAAACACTAAGAAGGTCTCCCTAAATCAAGACTTGTGTGAGATGTACGCATCGTTTTTAACGCGATAGTCATGAGATTGCTCCTTTTGATGCTAATCAAAATAGAACGAAATAATAAGACTCATAATCACCTCTTTCTTTCACAATTTTAGAGAACCAAAGAAACAATAAGAAGATCTCCTTAAATGAAGACTTGTGTGAGATGTACGCATCGTTTTTAACGCGATAGTCATGGGATTGCTCCTTTTGATGCTAATCAAACTAGAACGAAGTTATAGGACTTCTAATCACCTATTTCCTTGACAATTTTAAAGCACCAATGAAACAATAAGAAGGTCTCCCTAAATGAAGACTTGTGCGAGATGTACGCATGGTTTTGAAAGAGATAGTCATGGATTTCTTGTTTTGACGCTAATCAAACTAGAACAAAGTAGTACAACTTCTAATCACCTTTTTCATTGTAAATTTGAAACAACCAATGAAACAATATGAAAGTCTCTCTAAATGAAGACTTGTGTGAGATCTACGAATCGTTTTGGACGCGATAGTGATGGGTTTGCTCCTTTTGATGCTAATTTCAATTAGAACGAAGTCATAGGACTCATGATCATCTATATTTTGACAATTCAGAGAACTAATGAAACAATACGAAGGTATCCTTAAATGAAGACTTATATGAGATGTACGAATCGTTTTGAATGCTATAGTGATAGTATTTATTCTTTTGATGCTAATCAAACTAGAATGAAGTCATAGAACTCATAATCACCTCTTTATTTTACGATTTGAGAGAACCAATGAAATAATAAGAAGTTCTCCCTAAATCAAGACTTAGTGTGAGATGTACGCATCGTTTTTAACGCGCGATAGTCATGGGATTACTCCTTTTGATGGTAATCAAATTAGAACGAATTAATAGGGCTCTAACTCACCTCCTTCATTCAAAATTTTAGGAAACCAATGAAACAATAAGAAGGTCTCCATAAATGAAGACTTGTGTGAGATCTACGCATCGTTTTGGACGAGATAGTGATGTGATTGCTCCTTCTTATGCAAAGTTCAACTAGAACGAAGTAATAGAATTCATAATCTCCTATATTTTGACAATTTGAGAGAACTAATGAAACATTAAGAAGGTCTCCCTAAAGGAAGACTTGTGTGAGATGTACGGATTGTGTTGAAGGCACTGGTGATAAGATTGCTCCTTTTGATGCTAATCAAACTAGAACGAATTCATAGGACATATAATCCCCTCTTTCTTTGACAATTTGAGAGATCCAACGAAACGGTAAGAAGGTCTCCTTAAATCAAGACTTGTGTGAGATGTACGCATCGTTTTTAATGCGATAGTCATAGGATTGCTCCTTTTGATGCTAATCAAATTAGAACGAAGTAATAAGACTCCTAATCACCTCTTTCTTTCCCAATTTTAGAGAACTAAAGAATCAATAAGAAGGTCTCCTTAAATGAAGACTTGTGTGAGATGTACGCATCGTTTTTAACGTGATAGTCATGGGATTGCTCTTTTTAATGCTAATCAAACTAGAACAAAGTTATAGGACTTCTAATCACCTCTTTCCTTGACAATTTTAAAGCACCAATGAAACAATAAAAAGGTCTCCCTAAATGAAGACTTGTGCGAGATGTATGCATGATTTTGAACGAGATAGTCATAGGTTTCTTGTTTTGACGCTAATCAAACTAGAACGAAGTAATAAAACTTCTAATCACCTCTTTCTTTGTAAATTTGAAACAACCAATGAAACAATATGAAGGTCTCCCTAAATGAAGACTTGTGTGAGATCTACGAATCGTTTTGGACTCGATAGTGATGGGTTTCCCCTTTTTTGATGCTGATTTCAACTAGAACAATTTAATAGGACTCATAATAATCTATATTTTGACAATTTAGAGAACTAATGAAACAATACGAAGGTATCCTTAAATGAAGACTTGTGTGAGATGTACGAATCGTTTTGAAGGCTATAGTGATTGGATTGATCCCTTTGATGCGAATCAAACTAGAACGAAGTCATAGGACTCATAATCACCTTTTTCTTTGACAATTTGAGAGAACCAATGAAATAATAAGAATTTCTCCCTAAATCAAGACTTGGTGTGAGATGTACGCATCGTTTTTAACGCGATAGTCATGGGATTACTCCTTTTGATGGTAATCAAATTAAAACGAAGTAATAGGACTCTTAATCACCTATTTCTTCCATAATTTTAGGAAACCAATGAAACAATAAGAAGGTCTCCAAAAATGAAGACATGTGTGAGATCTACGTATCGTTTTTGGACGCGATAGTGATGTGGTTGCTCCTTTTGATGCTAATTTCAACTAGAACGAAGCAATAGAATTCATAATCTCCTATATTTTGACAATTTGAGAGAACTAATGAAACATTAAGAAGGTCTCCCTAAATGAAGACTTGTGTGAGATGTACGGATTGTTTTGAAGGCACTAGTGATAGGATTGCTCTTTTTGATGCTAATCAAACTAGAACGAATTCATAGGACTTATAATCACCTCTTTCTTTGACAATTTGAGAGATCCAATGAAATAGTAAGAAGGTCTCCCTAAATCAAGACTTGTGTGAGATGTACGCATCGTTTTTAACGCGATAGTCATAGGATTGTTCCTTTTGATGCTAATCAAATTAGAATGACGTAATAAGACTCCTAATCACCTCTTTCTTTCACAATTTTAGAGAACCAAAGAAACAATAAGAAGGTCTCCTTAAATGATGACTTGTGTGAGATGTACGCATCATTTTTAACGCGATAGTCATGGGATTGCTCCTTTTGATGCTAATCAAACTAGAACGAATTTATAGGACTTCTAATCACCTCTTTCCTTGACAATTTTAAAGCACCAATGAAACAATAAGAAGGTCTCCCTAAATGAAGACTTTTTTTTTGCTAAATTTAGACTGTATTAAAATAAAATGAAGATACAAAACCTCATGGGGAACCCCAATCGAAAAATAGCAAAGACATCATAAGACATGCCCTATGATGTTATGGATATAAAAGATTACAAGGTAAACGCCCAACAAATTAGACGAGACAGAAAATGCCAAATAAAGCAACCTAAATGAAGACTTGTGCGAGATGTACACATGGTTTTGAACGAGATAGTTATGGATTTCTCGTTTTGACGCTAATCAAACTAGAACGAAGTGGTACAACTTCTAATCACCTCTTTCTTTGTAAATTTGAAACAACCAATGAAACAATATGAAGGTCTCCCTAAATGAAGACTTGTGTGAGATCTACGAATCGTTTTGGACGCGATAGTGATGGGTTTGCTCCTTTTGATGCTAATTTCAGCTAGAACGAAGTCATAGGACTCATGATCATCTATATTTTGACAATTCAGAGAACTAATGAAACAATACAAAGGTATCCTTAAATGAAGACTTGTGTGAGATGTACGAATCGTTTTGAAGGCTATAGTGATAGGATTGATCCTTTTGATGCTAATCAAACTAGAACGAAGTCATAGGACTCATAATCACCTCTTTCTTTGATAATTTAAGAGAACCAATGAAATAATAAGAAGTTCTCCCTAAATCAAGACTTGGTGTGAGATGTACCCATCGTTTTTAACGCGATAGTCATGGGATTACTCCTTTTGATGGTAATCAAATTAGAACTAATTAATAGGACTCTTACTCACCTCTTTCATTCATAATTTTAGGAAACCGATGAAACAATAAGAAGGTCTTCATAAATGAAGACTTGTGTGAGATCTACGCATCGTTTTGTACGCGATAGTGATGTGATTGCTCCTTCTTATTCTAATTTCAACTAGAACAAAGTAATAGAATTCATAATCTCCTATATTTTGACAATTTGAGAGAACTAATGAAACATTAAGAAGGTCTCCCTAAATGAAGACTTGTGTGAGATGTACGGATTGTGTTGAAAGCACTAGTGATAAGATTGCTCCTTTTGATGCTAATCAAACTAGAACGAATTCATAGGATATATAATCACCACTTTCTTTGACAATTTGAGAGATCCAACGAAACAGTAAGAAGGTCTCCTTAAATCAAGACTTGTGTGAGATGTACGCATCGTTTTTAATGCGATAGTCATAGGATTGCTCCTTTTGATGCTAATCAAATTAGAACGAAGTAATAAGACTCCTAATCACCCCTTTCTTTCACAATTTTAGAGAACTAAAGAAACAATAAGAAGGTCTCCTTAAATGAAGAGATGTGTGATATGTACGCATCGTTTTTAACGGGATAGTCATGGGATTGCTCCTTTTAATGCTAATCAAACTAGAACGAAGTTATAGGACTTCTAATCACCTCTTTCCCTGACAATTTTACAGCACCAATGAAACAATAAGAAGGTCTCCCTAAATGAAGACTTGTGCGAGATGTACGCATGGTTTTGAATGAGATAGTCATGGGTTTCTTATTTTGACGCTAATCAAAATAGAACGAAGTAATACAACTTCTAATCACCTCTTTCTTTGTAAATTTGAAACAACCAATGAAACAATATGAAGGTCTCCCTAAATGAAGACTTGTGTGAGATCTACGAATCGTTTTGGACGCGATAGTGATGAGTTTGCTCTTTTTGATGCTAATTTTAACTAGAACGAAGTAATAGGACTCATGATCATCTATATTTTGACAATTCAGAGAACTAATGAAAAACTACGAAGGTATCTTTAAATAAAGACTTGTGTGAGATGTACGAATCGTTTTGAAGGCTATAGTGATAGGATTGATCCTTTTGATGCTAATCAAACTAGAACAAAGTCATAGGACTCATAATCACCTCTTTCTTTGACAATTTGAGAGAACCAATTAAATAATAAGAAGTTCTCCCTAAATCAAGACTTGGTGTGAGATGTACCCATCGTTTTTAACGCGATAGTCATGGGATTACTCCTTTTGATGGTAATCAAATTAGAACGAATTAATAGGACTCTTACTCACCTCTTTCATTCATAAATTTGGAAAACCAATGAAACAATAAGAAGGTCTCCATAAATGAAGACTTGAGTGAGATCTACGCATCATTTTGGACGCGATAGTGATGTGATTGCTCCTTTTGATGCTAATTTCAACTAGAACGAAGTAATAGAATTCATAATCTCCTATATTTTGACAATTTGAGAGAACTAATGAAACATTAAGAAGGTCTCCCTAAATGAAGACTTGTGTGAGATGTACGGATTGTGTTGAAGGCACTAGTGATAAGATTGCTCCTTTTGATGCTAATCAAACTAGAACGAATTCAAAGGACTTATAAACATCTCTTTCTTTGACATTTTGAGAGATACAATGAAAAAGTAAAAAGTCTCCCTAAATCAAGACTTGTGTGAGATGTACGCATCGTTTTTAACGCGATAGTCATAGGATTGCTCCTTTTGATGCTAATCAAATTAGAACGAAGTAATAAGACTCCTAATCACCTCTTTCTTTCACAATTTTAGAGAACCAAAGAAACAATAAGAAGGTCTCCTTAAATGAAGACTTGTGTGAGATGTACCCATCATTTTTAACGCGATAGTCATGGGATTGCTCCTTTTGATGCTAATCAAACTAGAACGAATTTATAGGACTTCTAATCACCTCTTTCCTTGACAATTTTAAAGCACCAATGAAACAATAAGGTCTCCCTAAATGAAGGCTTGTGCGAGTTGTACGCATGGTTTTGAACGAGATAGTCATGGATTTCTCGTTTTGACGCTAATCAAACTAGAACGAAGTAGTACAACTTCTAATCACCTCTTTCTTTATAAATTTAAAACAACCAATGAAACAATATGAAGGTCTCCCTAAATGAAGACTTGTGTGAGATCTACGAATCGTTTTGGACGCGATAGTGATGGGTTTACTCCTTTTGATGCTAATTTCAACTAGAATGAAGTAATAGGACTCATGATCATCTATATTTTGACAATTAGAACAAAGTAATAGGACTCATAATCATTAATATTTTGACAATTCAGAGAACTAATGAAACAATACGAAGGTATCCTTAAATGAAGACTTTTGTTAGATGTACGAATCGTTTTGAAGGCTATAGTGATAGGATTGATCCTTTTGATGCTAATCAAATTAGAACGAAGTCATAGGACTCATAATCACCTCTTTCTTTGATAATTTGAGAGAACCAATGAAATAATAAGTTCTCCCTAAATCAAGACTTGGTGTGAGATGTACGCATCGTTTTTAACGCGATAGTCATGGGATTACTCCTTTTGATGGTAATCAAATTAGAACGAAGTGTAATAGGACTCTTAATCACCTCTTTCTTGCATATTTTTAGGAAACCAATGAAACAGTAAGATGGTCTCCATAAATGAAGACTTGTGTGAGATCTACGTATCGTTTTTGGACGCGATAGTGATGTGATTGCTCCTTTTGATGCTAATTTCAACTAGAACGAAGCAATAGAATTCATAATCACCTATATTTTGACAATTTGAGAGAACTAATGAAACATTAAGAAGGTTTCCCTAAATGAAGACTTGTGTGAGATGTACAGATTGTTTTGAAGGCACTAGTGATAGGATTGCTCCTTTTGATGCTAATCAAACTAGAACGAATTCATAGGACTTGTAAGCACCTCTTTCTTTGACAATTTGAGAGATCCAATGAAACAGTAAGAAGGTCTCCCTAAATCAACACTTGTGTGAGATGTACGGATTGTTTTTAACGCGATAGTCATAGGATTGCTCCTTTTGATGCTAATCAAATTAGAACGAAGTAGTAAGACTCCTAATCACCTCTTTCTTTCACAATTTTAGAGAACCAAAGAAACAATAAGAAGGTCTCCTTTAATGAAGACTTGTGTGAGATGTACGCATCGTTTTTAACACGATAGTCATTGGATTGCTCCTTTTGATGCTAATCAAACTAGAACGAAGTTATAGGACTTCTAATCACCTCTTTCCTTGACAATTTTAAAGCACCAATTAAACAATAAGAAGGTCTCCCTAAATGAAGACTTGTGCGAGAAGTACGCATGGTTTTGAACGAGATAGTCATGGGTTTCTCGTTTTGACGCTAATCAAGATAGAACGAAGTAATACAACTTCTAATCACCTTTTTCTTTGTAAATTTGAAACAACCAATGAAACAATATGAAGGTCTCCCTAAATGAAGACTTGTGTGTGATAGTAGTGTGCATACAAGCCAATCATGTATGATGATAAAGCACGTACTTTGTAAACAATCTTATTTATTTATTAATAAAATATTCATTTATTAAAGGCATTTAATTATCTACATGTTGCTGTTTTTATAATATGTAAATAACCCATAGTTTTAAGCAATGCTTTTAGAATCATGATGATGATCATGCTAATGAGATCTAAATTCTTAGAAAGTTTTAAAACTAAAATAGTTCCCAATCGTGGGATTACTAAAAAGGGGATTAGTAAATCCGGATAGATTGGTACATATGTTGCTTGCTCATTGGATGAGGATGATTGATCTCATGATCATTTGTGTGGAGACACTAAAGCAAGTATGTAGGTGCTTATTGGAGAATAAGTTCACTGAACGTGATTCGCTATGGAATACCTAATGGAGATTTACTCGCCTGTCAATAGGAATTCCTAATGTGATAGTAGTACAAGTAATCCTTGGACTTGAGATCATCATAGTATCTTGTATGTAACAAATTATACTTTGACTTATTCCTTAAGACCTTTTAAGGCATATATAGGGTATGATTGGGTATAATGAGTTACATATGGAGATAATGAATGATCAATAAAGAATCTACCACCTCTAGTAAAAGAGGAGATATGTCCTATGTGATTCGTTAAATGACAACCCAGGAATCCTTGGCCAAGGTGAAATGAAATTAGAAAGGAGTTTCTAATTTGCATTATTTGGAGTTGTGCATTTTCTAATCGAAATACATATAATTAAATAAAATAAGACTTGACAGTAAATCCATGTCTTATATTTAATTGGGACATTGTATGGTGGAAGGATTGAATTGTACGGTAACTATTTACTCACAGGTTCTTTTTGATTAATGTTGAAATCTATATTATCTGGAAAGTCGTTGATCGCTAAGGAGGCTTATCCCTATTGTAGAATAAATATTATTTATTTAAATAAATTATTAGTTTAATTTATTTATTTAAATAAGATTAAAATTATTTTAATTGATTTATTCACAACCGGTTTAATATGGAGAACCTAAAGGGTCACACCATAAAAGGAAGAATAATTATTTAAGAAGGTAATGGCATAATCGTAATAATGCATTAAGTATAATTAATTTAATCTATGGTGATAGAATAAATTAAATAGCTTAATGTTTATTATTTAATATTTTGGAAATATTAAATATAAATTAATAAGAGGAGTCTTATTAATATTATTACAATTATTATTATTTTAATTTCTAAAGGAGTTTAGTAATTAATTTAATATTTAGTACTCTCATTTATTCCTAATAAGATTAGGAGACAAATTAATTAAATGAATTTAATTAATTATTCCCATGTGGTGGGAAGCCTAAATTAATTAAAGGAGTTTAATTAATTAAAAAAATCCCATGTCTAATAGGATTAGAAGGGTTGACCAATGTCTATATAAGAGAAGTCTTATAATAGATATTAGATTGATGTAATTCCAATTGTTGGAGAGTACTCCTTTTCTATAGAGGATAGAAAACTAAGGTTAAGCCAAACACCCTCCTTCTTGATAATTCATCTTCCTTGGTGGATCACCTCTAGAGGCCAAACACTTGGGTGGCTAACGTTGATCAAAGAAAGGAATCTAACCCGAAAATTCAAGGAGATCACGAAGAACAAGGAGTTGAACTAGTACCTGTGGAAGCTTCGTTCTACAAGGGTATGATTCCATAACTTCTTATTTATCGTTTTAAATTAATAATTTGCATAAAGGATGATCCGGGTAATGGTTTTGTAGAAATTTTTTTTAAACTCTGATATACCATGCTTCCGCTAATTTTTGCAATTTGATTGCGTCACGATTTCGTACAAACCCAACAGTGGCATCAGAGCCAAATCTTTATGCAATTATTAATTTATTTTTGATTTCATATACATATGGGTATGTATTTAAAATAATTTATTGGGCATAATTTTATTGTATAAAATTATATTTTAAAAAAAAAAAAAGACTTTTTTTTGGGACGAATCACAATTTTTTTTTGGTGCTAATCTTGAATTCTGCAAAGAAAAGGTGTTGTCTCTTTCTTACTCCAAAAAGAAGGTGACCCATCATGAAAGGACTTTTTTAATAAACCTGCAGGACTCTTTTAATAAAAGAAGGTGACTTCTTTTTAAAAAATAAATATGATATATTTATATATTATATTCTAAATAATTTTATAATTAAAATAAAGAGTTTATTTTAATCTTGAAATTGGATTTCATGCAATTTAAAATTGCCCATTAAATGATACTCATATATATATGGAATGTTTTAATTCATGAGATGAATATTTATTTATTGATATATATGGTGATATGTATGAAAATAAATGGGGATTGATTATGGACTATTTGACCAATGTGATTGGATTTTATTTTAGTTGAATGCTTGAATGAATGGGTTTTATTAAATGGGGTCTGCGTACCTCGTCTTCTCTAATTTTTTTTTCTTGATGTAAAATTCTATCTCCTTCCTATGTACTTCCCCTTGACTGTTGATCAAGGTTTCTATTTAAATTAAATAGTTTAATGTAATAAGAATAGTTAGAATTATCTTGAAGAAATTGGAGACCAAGGAGCAAGGAGCGCGTGAAGACCCGTTTGTATGGAGCCCGAGTTTAAATGTAATAGTTATATTTAAATTTAAATTCTTGCACTCCTAGGTTTGACCTTTTGGTTCACTTGGTGGCTCTAGTGAACCAAACTAGAATAAAAGTCCATAATCAATCCGGGTAGAATATAATATTCTATATTGCATGCTAAATATTATATATATTATATTTTATGCAAACATGCTTCGCATGTTTAATAAAATGACGCGTATTTTATATATATATGTGCATGCGCGCTAAACAAGATGAGACAAATAATAACAAACCCCTCAAATAAATAATATTAAGTCTGAAGCGTTCAATGATATTTGGAATATCGAACGTCGCCTTCTAGCATGATAAATTAATAGAGTATTAAATATTTAATATGAGCTTGTTGTGCTATCCACAAGGCGAGTATTGCGTATTTAAGATGTTAATTAATCACATTTGATGCTTATCAAGAAAATTGAACGATCTAGTCTTGTTGTGCTATCCACAAGGACGAACATTTTTCTTTTTTGAATTTATGGAAGTGCTAGGCTGGACTTAACTTAAATCATTTTAGTTCGGATGTGCACACACTTGACCATTATGATTTAAGAGGCAAAATAAAAGGAGTTATATAGTGTTGTAATTGACAAGAGTTGTCTACTTATTTATTTGTATATCGCTTGTTGTGCTATCCACAAGGTTATATACATTTGAAATGGGATCCTTATTCTCACTAGCAAATCTTTAATTAGATGTTGCCGAACTATATAAGTGAGGGTAATATAGTTTGATGAAAATAGTGGGAGATACCAATTTAAAATAAAGACCTAAATTTATTTTGGTATGCAAAATTAATAAAATGAATGTTTGCTAAAATGTTATTTTTCACATGCAGAATTTTAAAAATGTCTAAATCACTAATCTCACTACGAAGCATACTTGATGCAAACAAGCTTACCGGGCCGAATTATGAGGACTGGCTAAGAAATCTGAGAATTGTTCTCACTGCTGAAAAGATTTCTTATGTCCTAAATTCAACTGTCCCTGAATCTGTTTCAGAAACAGCCTCTGAGGAAGAGATTGCCACTTTCAATAAGTGGCAAGATGATGCATCTGTGGCTCAATGCATCATGCTCGCATCCATGAATAACGAGCTTCAGCGTCAGCACGAAAAAATGGATGCTCCTGCTATGCTGCTTCACCTCAAGGAGTTGTATGGTGAATAGAGTAGGACTGCTAGATATGAGATATCTAAGGAGCTCTTCCGATCACGGATGACCGAGGGTACTGCCGTCGAGACTCATGTCCTGAAAGTGATCAATTTGATTGAACGCCTTGGACAGCTTGGGTTCGTCATGGATGGGGAGTTGAGTCAAGACTTGGTCTTGCAGTCACTCCCTGAGACCTTCTCGCAGTTTGTGGTTAATTTTCACATGAATAAGCTAGATGTCAGCTTGCCTGAGCTGCTTAACATGCTGAAAACTGCAGAAGGTCACTTCCCATCCAAGAAGAACCATATCTTGATGGTGGATTCTTCCAATAAAAGGAAGTGACCTAAGGTATCTTCTGAAAAGAAGAAATCCAAGAAGGCTAAGGGAAAGGGGAAAGAAAAGGAACAAAAGAAACCTGAACCAGCTAAAGGAATGTGCTTTCATTGCAACAAGCCGGGACATTGGAAAAGGAACTGCAAGAAGTATCTAGCAGAGAAGAAGCTTGGAGAAGCTTCGACTTCCAATCAAGGTTTGTTTATGATTGAAATTAATTTTTCTGAAAGTCATAATTCTACTTGGGTATTGGATACCGGCTGTGGTTCTCACATATGTAATACTGTGCAGGGACTGGTCAGAAGTAGAAAGCTGAACAATGATGAGGTGATCCTACGAGTGGGGAATGGAGCAAAGGTTGCTGCATTAGCTGTAGGAACTTATTATTTAGCAATGCCTTCGGGCAAGTCCATTTATCTTAATAATTGTTATTATGTTCCGAATATTATTAAAAACATTATTTCAATTTCTGTATTGGATATGGAAGGATTTAACGTTGTTATAAAGAACAATAGTTGTTCTATTTATAAAGACGATGTTTTATATGGTATTGGAAATTTGCGAAATGGACTTTATACACTTGACTTACAAGAAAATATATTTCAAATTGAACAAACTAAGAAAAGAAAAAGAGATGATATTAATTATACCTACATGTGGCACTGTAGACTCGATCATATCAATGAAACAAGATTATCCAAGTTGCATAAAGATGGGCTCCTCGAGCTATCCGATTATGAATCATATCCAACTTGTGAATCTTGTCTCATGGGTAAAATGACTAAATCTCCTTTTAGTGGAAGAGGAGAAAGAGTTACAGAGTTGTTGGCATTGATTCACACAGACGTTTGTGGGCCTATGACAACAAGTGCACGGGGTGGGTATTCTTATTTTATTACTTTCACTGATGATCACTCAAGATTTGGATATGTGTATTTAATGAAATACAAGTCAGAATCATTTGAAAAGTTCAAAGAGTTCAGAAGTGAAGTAGAGAAACAAACGGGCAAGAGTATAAAGATACTTCGATCAGATCGAGGCGGAGAATACTTAAGCGGTGAGTTTCTCAATTGTCTCAAAGAAAATGGTATAATCTCACAATGGACTCCTCCAGGTACACCACAGTTAAATGGAGTATCTGAAAGGAGAAATCAAACACTGTTAGACATGGTTCGATCCATGATGAGTTTTACCGACCTTCCAATTTCCTTCTGGGGATATGCCCTAGAAACGGCTGCATAGCTACTTAACAAGGTACCTACCAAATCCGTCCCAAAGACTCCATATGAGATGTGGAAGGGGAGGAAACCAAATCTTAAGCATGTTAAGACTTGGGGGTTGTCCAGCTTATGTCAAAAAGTTTGAACATGATAAGCTACAGACTAAATCCGAAAAGTGTAGATTTGTGGGATACCCTAAAGAAACTGTAGGGTATTATTTCTATCATCTAACTGATCAAAAGGTGTTTGTTGCGAAACATGCTGCCTTCTTGGAAAAGGAGTTTATCCATGAAGGGGTCAGTGGGAGTAAGATATATCTTGAAGAAGTTCAAGAACCACAAATTACCACGGATCAAAGTCAGGTACCTGACCAAGTAGAAGAACCTACTATACCACACCCTGTTCGTAAATCTTGGAGAGTACCGAAGATACCTGAGAGGTATGGATTCGTTATAGAGGATGACGATGAGGTACACATCATGAATGATGATGATCCATTGAATTACGAACAGGCCATGAGTAATAAAGACTCAGGGAAATGGCTTGAAGCCATGAAATCCGAAATGGACTCCATGTATGAAAACAAAGTATGGACTTTGGTTTCACCACCTGAAGGCATTAAGCCTATTGGGTGTAAATGGGTCTTTAAAAGAAAGACTGGAGCGGACGGCAAGGTGGAGACCTATAAGGCCCGACTGGTTGCAAAAGGTTTCAAACAAAGACAAGGAGTTGATTATGATGAAACCTTTTCACCAGTAGCTATGCTCAAGTCCATTCGGATTTTGCTTGCAATTGCAGCTTATAACGACTATGAGATCTGGCAGATGGACGTGAAAACGGCCTTCCTCAATGGAAAACTTGAGGAGGATGTGTATATGACACAGCCAGAGGGATTTGTTTCAAAGGTTGGAATAAATCAAGTCTGTAAGCTGCAACGATCCATTTATGGATTGAAGCAAGCTTCTCGTAGATGGAACATTCGTTTTGATGAGACAATCAAAGAGTTTGATTTTATCAAAAATGACGATGAACCATGTGTGTACAAGAAGGTTAGTGGGAGCGTAATTTCATTCCTTGTATTATATGTTGATGATATATTACTGATAGGGAATGACATTCCTATGCTACAATCAATTAAAATCTGGTTATCTAAACACTTCTCCATAAAGGACTTGGGAGAAGCATCCTATATTTTGGGGATAAAGATCTATAGAGATAGATCTAAAAGGATGCTTGGTTTATCCCAAGGAACGTACATTGATACGATGCTAAAGAGGTTTAGCATGGAAGATTCCAAAAGAGATCTCATGCCGATGAGCCATGGAATACATCTCTCCAAGAAACAGGCCCCAAAGACACCTGAGGAAAGAGACCGTATGAGTAAGATCCCTTATGCTTCTGCAATAGGATCTATCATGTACGGTATGATATGTACTAGACCGGATGTTGCTCATGCACTTAGTGTAACGAGCAGATACCAGTCGAATCCTGGAGAAGAGCACTGGAAGGCAGTGAAAAATATCCTAAAGTACTTGAGAAGGACTAAAGATATTTTTCTTGTCTACGGTGGGTCTGAATTAAAACTCGAGGGCTTCACAGACTCAAGTTTTCAAACGGACCAAGATGACAGTAAATCTGTTTCGGGGTATGTTTTACGAACGGAGGCGCAGTGAGTTGGAAGAGTTCCAAGCAGCAAACAGTTGCTGATTCAGTGACAGAGGCAGAGTATATAGCTGCAAGTGAAGCTGCAAAGGAAGCTGTTTGGATGAAGAAGTTCATAACTGAACTTGGTGTGGTTCCTAGCATTGGAGAAGCAGTTCCCGTTTACTGTGACAACACAGGAGCAGTTGCACAGGCTAAGGAACCCAGGTCTCATCAGAAATCTAAACACGTGTTGCGGCGATTTCACTTTATCAGGGAGATCATTGAAAGAGGAGACGTCACCTTGGAGCGTGTAGACTCTCAAGATAACATTGCAGATCCATTTACTAAAGCTTTAACACAACAGCAGTTTGATCGTCACTTAGAGAAGATGTGTATGAGATACCATGGCGATTGGCTTTAGTGCAAGTGGGAGATTGATAGTAGTGTGCATACAAGCCAATCATGTATGATGATAAAGCACGTACTTTGTAAACAATCTTATTTATTTATTAATAAAATATTCATTTATTAAAGGCATTTAATTATCTACATGTTGCTGTTTTTATAATATGTAAATAACCCATAGTTTTAAGCAATGCTTTTAGAATCATGATGATGATCATGCTAATGAGATTTAAATTCTTAGAAAGTTTTAAAACTAAAATAGTTCCCAATCGTGGGATTACTAAAAAGGGGATTAGTAAATCCGGATAGATTGGTACATATGTTGCTTGCTCATTGGATGAGGATGATTGATCTCATGATCATTTGTGTGGAGACACTAAAGCAAGTATGTAGGTGCTTATTGGAGAATAAGTTCACTGAACGTGATTCGCTATGGAATACCTAATGGAGATTTACTCGCCTGTCAATAGGAATTCCTAATGTGATAGTAGTACAAGTAATCCTTGGACTTGAGATCATCATAGTATCTTGTATGTAACAAATTATACTTTGACTTATTCCTTAAGACCTTTTAAGGCATATATAGGGTATGCTTGGGTATAATGAGTTACATATGGAGATAATGAATGATCAATAAAGAATCTACCACCTCTAGTAAAAGAGGAGATATGTCCTATGTGATTCGTTAAATGACAACCCAGGAATCCTTGGCCAAGGTGAAATGAAATTAGAAAGGAGTTTCTAATTTGCATTATTTGGAGTTGTGCATTTTCTAATCGAAATACATATAATTAAATAAAATAAGACTTGACAGTAAATCCATGTCTTATATTTAATTGGGACATTGTATGGTGGAAGGATTGAATTGTACGGTAACTATTTACTCACAGGTTCTTTTTGATTAATGTTGAAATCTATATTATCTGGAAAGTCGTTGATCGCTAGGGAGGCTTATCCCTATTGTAGAATAAATATTATTTATTTAAATAAATTATTAGTTTAATTTATTTATTTAAATAAGATTAAAATTGTTTTAATTGATTTATTCACAACCGGTTTAATATGGAGAACCTAAAGGGTCACACCATAAAAGGAAGAATAATTATTTAAGAAGGTAATGGCATAATCGTAATAATGCATTAAGTATAATTAATTTAATCTATGGTGATAGAATAAATTAAATAGCTTAATGTTTATTATTTAATATTTTGGAAATATTAAATATAAATTAATAAGAGGAGTCTTATTAATATTATTACAATTATTATTATTTTAATTTCTAAAGGAGTTTAGTAATTAATTTAATATTTAGTACTCTCATTTATTCCTAATAAGATTAGGAGACAAATTAATTAAATAAATTTAATTAATTATTCCCATGTGGTGGGAAGCCTAAATTAATTAAAGGAGTTTAATTAATTAAAAAAATCCCATGTCTAATAGGATTAGAAGGGTTGACCAATGTCTATATAAGAGAAGTCTTATAATAGATATTAGATTGATGTAATTCCAATTGTTGGAGAGTACTCCTTTTCTATAGAGGATAGAAAACTAAGGTTAAGCCAAACACCCTCCTTCTTGATAATTCATCTTCCTTGGTGGATCACCTCTAGAGGCCAAACACTTGGGTGGCTAACGTTGATCAAAGAAAGGAATCTAACCCGAAAATTCAAGGAGATCACGAAGAACAAGGAGTTGAACTAGTACCTGTGGAAGCTTCGTTCTACAAGGGTATGATTCCATAACTTCTTATTTATCGTTTTAAATTAATAATTTGCATAAAGGATGATCCGGGTAATGGTTTTGTAGAAATTTTTTTTAAACTCTGATATACCATGCTTCCGCTAATTTTTGCAATTTGATTGCGTCACGATTTCGTACAAACCCAACAGTGTGAGATCTACGAATCGTTTTGGACGCGATAGTGATGGGTTTGCTCCTTTTGATGCTAATTTCAACTAGAACGAAGTAATAGGACTCATGATCATCTATATTTTGACAATTCAGAGAACTAATGAAACAATACGAAGGTATCCTTAAATGAAGACTTGTGTGAGATGTACGAATCGTTTTGAAGGCTATAGTGATAGGATTGATCCTTTTGATGCTAATCAAACTAGAACGAAGTCATAGGACTCATAATCACCTCTTTCTTTGGCAATTTGAGAGAACCAATGAAATAATAAGAAGTTCTCCCTAAATCAAGACTTGGTGTGAGATGTACCCATCGTTTTTAACGCGATAGTCATGGGATTACTCCTTTTGATGGTAATCAAATTAGAACGAATTAATAGGACTCTTACTCACCTCTTTCATTCATAATTTTAGGAAACCAATGAAACAATAAGAAGGTCTCCATAAATGAAGACTTGTGTGAGATCTACGCATCGTTTTGGACGCGATAGTGATGTGATTGCTCCTTTTGATGCTAATTTCGACTAGAAAGAGGTAATAGAATTCATAATCTCCTATATTTTGATAATTTGAGAGAACTAATGAAACATTAAGAAGGTCTCCCTAAATGAAGACTTGTGTGAGATGTACGGATTGTGTTGAAGGCACTAGTGATAAGATTGCTCCTTTTGATGCTAATCAAACTAGAACGAATTCATAGGACATATAATCACCTCTTTCTTTGACAATTTGAGAGATCCAATGAAACGGTAAGAAGGTCTCCTTAAATCAAGACTTGTGTGAGATGTACGCATCGTTTTTAACGCGATAGTCATAGGATTGCTCCTTTTGATGTTAATCAAATTAGAACGAAGTAATAAGACTCCTAATCACCTCTTTCTTTCACAATTTTAGAGAACTAAAGAAACAATAAGAAGGTCTCCTTAAATGAAGACTTGTGTGAGATGTACGCATCGTTTTTAACTTGATAGTCATGGGATTGCACCTTTTAATGCTAATCAAAGTAGAACGAAGTTATAGGACTTCTAATCACCACTTTGCTTGACAATTTTAAAGCACCAATGAAACAATAAGAAGGTCTCCCTAAATGAAGACTTGTGCGAGATGTATGCATGGTTTTGAACGAGAAAGTCATGGGTTTCTTGTTTTGACGCTAATCAAACTAGAACGAAGTAATACAACTTCTAAGCACCTCTTTCTTTGTAAATTTGAAACAACCAATGAAACAATATGAAGGTCTCCCTAAATGAAGACTTGTGTGAGATCTACGAACCGTTTTGGACGCGATAGTGACGGGTTTGCCCCTTTTGATGCTAATTTCAACTAGAACAAAGTAATAGGACTCATAATCATCTATATTTTGACAATTCAGAGAACTAATGAAACAATACGAAGGTATCCTTAAATGAAGACTTATGTGAGATGTACGAATCGTTTTGAAGGCTATAGTGATAGGATTGATCCTTTTGATGCTAATCAAACTATAACAAAGTCATAGGACTCATAATCACCTCTTTCTTTGGCAATTTGAGAGAACCAATGAAATAATAAGAAGTTCTCCCTAAATCAAGACTTGGTGTGAGATGTACCCATCGTTTTTAACGCGATAGTCATGGGATTACTCCTTTTCATGGTAATCAAATTAGAACGAATTAATAGGACTCTTACTCACCTCTTTCATTCAAAATTTTAGGAAACCAATGAAACAATAAGAAGGTCTCCATAAATGAAGACTTGTGTGAGATCTACGCATCGTTTTGGACGCGATAGTGATGTGATTGCTCCTTTTGATGCTAATTTCAACTAGAAAGAGGTAATAGAATTCATAATCTCCTATATTTTGACAATTTGAGAGAACTAATGAAACATTAAGAAGGTCTCCCTAAATGAAGACTTGTGTGAGATGTACGGATTGTTTTGAAGGCACTAGTGATAGGATTGCTCCTTTTGATGCTAATCAAACTAGAACGAATTCATAGGACTTGTAAGCACCTCTTTCTTTGACAATTTGAGAGATCCACTGAAACAGTAAGAAGGTCTCCCTAAATCAAGACTTGTGTGAGATGTACGGATCGTTTTTAACGCGATAGTCATAGGATTGCTCCTTTTGATGCTAATCAAATTAGAACGAAGTAATAAGACTCCTAATCACCTCTTTCTTTCACAATTTTAGAGAACCAAAGAAACAATAAGAAGGTCTCCTTTAATGAAGACTTGTGTGAGATGTACGCATCGTTTTTAACGCGATAGTCATGGGATTGCTCCTTTTGATGCTAAATGACTTCTGATCACCTCTTTCCTTGACAATTTTAAAGCACCAATGAAACAATAAGAAGGTCTCCCTAAATGAAGACTTGCGCGAGATGTATGCATGGTCTTGAACGAGAAAGTCATGGGTTTCTTGTTTTGACGCTAATCAAACTAGAACGAAGTAATACAACTTCTAATCACCTCTTTCTTTGTAAATTTGAAACAACCAATGAAACAATATGAAGGTCTCCCTAAATGAAGACATGTGTGAGATCTACGAATCGTTTTGGACGCGATAGTGATGGGTTTGCCCCTTTTGATGCTAATTTCAACTAGAACAAAGTAATAGGACTCATAATCATCTATATTTTGACAATTCAGAGAACTAATGAAACAATACGAAGGTATCCTTAAATGAAGACTTGTGTGAGATGTACGAATCGTTTTGAAGGCTATAATGATAGGATTGATCCTTTTGATGCTAATCAAACTAGAACGAAGTCATAGGACTCATAATCACCTCTTTCTTTGACAATATGAGAGAACCAATGAAATAATAAGAAGTTCTCCCTAAATCAAGACTTGGTGTGAGATGTACGCATCGTTTTTAACGCGATAGTCATGGGATTACTCCTTTTGATGGTAATCAAATTAGAACGAAGTGTAATAGGACTCTTAATAACCCCTTTCTTGCATAATTTTAGAAAACCAATGAAACAATAAGAAGGTCTCCATAAATGAAGACTTGTATGAGATCTACGTATCGTTTTTGGATGCGATAGTGATGTGATTGATCCTTTTGATGCTAATTTCAACTAGAACGAAGCAATAGAATTCATAATCACCTATATTTTGACAATTTGAGAGAACTAATGAAACATTAAGAAGGTCTCCCTAAATGAAGACATGTGTGAGATGTACGGATTGTTTTGAAGGCACTAGTGATAGGATTGCTCCTTTTGATGCTAATCAAACTAGAACGAATTCATAGGACTTATAATCACCTCTTTCTTTGACAATTTGAGAGATCCAATGAAATAGTAAGAAGGTCTCCAAAAATCAAGACTTGTGTGAGATGTACGCATCGTTTTTAGCGCGATAGTCATAGGATTGTTCCTTTTGATGCTAATCAAATTAAAACGAAGTAATAAGACTCCTAATCACCTCTTTCTTTCACAATTTTAGGGAACCAAAGAAACAATAAGAAGGTCTCCTTAAATGAAGACTTGTGTGAGATGTACGCATCGTTTTTAACGCGATAGTTATGGGTTTGCTCCTGTTGATGCTAATCAAACTAGAACGAATTTATAGGACTTCTAATCACCTCTTTCCATGACAATTTTAAAGCACCAATGAAACAATAAGAAGGTCTCCCTAAATGAAGACTTGTGCGAGATGTACGCATGGTTTTGAACGAGATAGTCATGGATTTCTCGTTTTGACGCTAATCAAATTAGAACGAAGTTGTACAACTTCTAATCACCTTTTTCTTTGTAAATTTGAAACAACCAATGAAACAATATGAAGGTCTCCCTAAATGAAGACTTGTGTGAGATCTACGAATCGTTTTGGACGCGATAGTGATGGGTTTGCTCCTTTTGATGCTAATTTTAACTAGAACGAAGTAATAGGACTCATGATCATCTATATTTTGACAATTCAGAAAACTAATGAAACAATACGAAGGTATCCTTAAATGAAGACTTGTGTGAGATGTACGAATCGTTTTGAAGGCTATAGTGATAGGATTGATCCTTTTGATGCTAATCAAACTAGAACGAATTCATAGCACTCATAATCACCTCTTTCATTGACAATTTGAGAGAACCAATTAAATAATATGTTCTCCCTAAATCAAGCCTTGGTGTGAGATGTACCCATCGTTTTTAACGCGATAGTCATGGGATTACTCTTTTTGATGGTAATCATATTAGAACGAATTAATAGGACTCTTACTCACCTCTTTCATTCATAAGTTTAGGAAACCAATGAAACAATATGAAGGTCTCCATAAATGAAGACTTGTGTGAGATCTACGCATCGTTTTGGACGCGATAGTGATGTGATTACTCCTTTTGATGCTAATTTCAACTAGAACAAACTAATAGAATTCATAATCACCTATATTTTGACAATTTGAGAGAACTAATGAAACATTAAGAAGGTCTCCCTAAATGAAGACTTGTGTGAGATGTACGGATTGTTTTGAAGGCACTAGTGATAGGATTGCTCCTTTTGATGCTAATCAAACTAGAACGAATTCATAGGACTTATAATCACCTCTTTCTTTGACAATTTGAGAGATCCAATGAAACAGTAAGAAGGTCTCCCTAAATCAAGACTTGTGTGAGATGTACGCATCCTTTTTAACGCGATAGTCAAAGGATTGCTCCATTTGATGCTAATCAAATTAAAACGAAGTAATAAGACTCCTAATCACGGACTCATAATCATCTATATTTTGACAACTCAGAGAACTAATGAAACAGTACGAAGGTGTCCTTAAATGAAGACTTGTGTGAGATGTACGAATCGTTTTGAAGGCTATAGTGATAGGATTGATCCTTTTGATACTAATCAAACTAGAACGAAGTCATAGGAATCATAATCACTTCTTTCTTTGACAATTTGAGAGAACCAATGAAATAATATGAAGTTCTCCCTAAATCAAGACTTGGTGTGAGATGTACGCATCGTTTTTAACGCGATAGTTATGGGATTACTCCTTTTGATGGTAATCAAATTAGAACGAAGTAATTGGACTCTTAATCACCTCTTTCTTTCATAATTTTAGGAAACCAATGAAACAATAAGAAGGTCTCCATAAATGAAGGCTTGTGTGAGATCTACACATCGTTTTGGAAGCGATAGTGATGTGATTGCTCCTTTGGATGCTAATTTCAACTAGAACGAAGTAATTGAATTCATAATCACCTATATTTTTACAATTTGAGAGAACTAATGAAACATTATGAAGGTCTCCCTAAATGAAGACTTGTGCGAGATGTACGGATTGTTTTGAAAGCAATAGTGATAAGATTGCTCCTTTTGATGCTAATCAAACTAGAACGAATTCATAGGACTTATAATCACCTCTTTTTTTGACAATTTGAGAGATCCAATGAAACAGTAAGAAGGTCTCCCTAAATCAAGACTTGTTTGAGATGTACGCATCGTTTTTAACGCGATAGTCATAGGATTGCTTGCTCCTTTTGATCCTAATCAAATTAAAACGAAGTAATAAGACTCCTAATCACCTCTTTCTTTCACAATTTTAGAGACTTAAAGAAACAATAAGAAGGTCTCCTTAAATGAAGACTTGTGTGAGATGTACGCATCGTTTTTAACGTGATAGTCATGGGATTGCACCTTTTAATGCTAATCAAACTAGAACGAAGTTATAGGACTTCTAATCACCACTTTGCTTGACAATTTTAAAGCACCAATGAAACAATAAGAAGGTCTCCCTAAATGAAGACTTGTGCGAGATGTATGCATGGTTTTGAAAGAGAAAGTCATGGGTTTCTTGTTTTGACGCTAATCAAACTAGAACGAAGTAATACAATTTCTAAGCACCTCTTTCTTTGTAAATTTGAAACAACCAATGAAACAATATGAAGGTCTCCCTAAATGAAGACTTGTGTGAGATCTACGAATCGTTTTGGACGCGATAGTGACGGGTTTGCCCCTTTTGATGCTAATTTCAACTAGAACAAAGTAATAGGACTCATAATCATCTATATTTTGATAATTCAGAGAACTAATGAAACAATACGAAGGTATCCTTAAATGAAGACTTGTGTGAGATGTACGAATCGTTTTGAAGGCTATAGTCATAGGATTGATCCTTTTGATGCTAATCAAACTAGAACGAAGTCATAGGACTCATAATCACCTCTTTCTTTGATAATTTGAGAGAACCAATGAAATAATAAGAAGTTCTCCCTAAATCAAGACTTGGTGTGAGATGTACGCATCGTTTTTAACGCGATAGTCATGGGATTACTCCTTTTGATGGTAATCAAATTAGAACGAAGTGTAATAGGACTCTTAATCACCTCTTTCTTGCATATTTTTAGGAAACCAATGAAACAATAAGATGGTCTCCATAAATGAAGACTTGTGTGAGATCTACGCATCGTTTTTGGACGCGATAGTGATGTGATTGCTCCTTTTGATGCTAATTTCAACTAGAACGAAGCAATAGAATTCATAATCACCTATATTTTGACAATTTGAGAGAACTAATGAAACATTAAGAAGGTTTCCCTAAATGAAGACTTGTGTGAGATGTACGGATTGTTTTGATGGCACTAGTGATAGGATTGCTCATTTTGTTGCTAATCAAACTAGAACGAATTCATAGGACTTGTAAGCACCTCTTTCTTTGACAATTTGAGAGATCCAATGAAACAGTAAGAAGGTCTCCCTAAATCAAGACTTGTGTGAGATGTACGCATCGTTTTTAACGCGATAGTCATAGGATTGCTCCTTTTGATGCTAATCAAATTAGAACGAAGTAATAAGACTCCTAATCACCTCTTTCTTTCACAATTTTAGAGAACCAAAGAAACAATGAGAAAGTCTCCTTTAATGAAGACTTGTGTGAGATGTACGCATCGTTTTTAACGCGATAGTCATGGGATTGCTCCTTTTGATACTAAATGACTTCTGATCACCTCTTTCCTTGACAATTTTAAAGCACCAATGAAACAATAAGAAGGTCTCCCTAAATGAAGACTTGTGCGAGATGTACGCATGGTTTTGAACGAGATAGTCATGGATTTCTCGTTTTGACGCTAATCAAATTAGAACGAAGTAGTACAACTTCTAATCACCTTTTTCTTTGTAAATTTGAAACAACCAATGAAACAATATGAAGGTCTCCCTAAATGAAGACTTGTGTGAGATCTACGAATCGTTTTGGACGCGATAGTGATGGGTTTGCTCCTTTTGATGCTAATTTCAACTAGAACGAAGTAATAGGACTCATGATCATCTATATTTTGACAATTCATAGAACTAATGAAACAATACGAAGGTATCCTTAAATGAAGACTTGTGTGAGATGTACGAATCGTTTTGAAGGCTATAGTGATAGGATTGATCCTTTTGATGCTAATCAAACTAGAACGAAGACATAGGACTCATAATCACCTCTTTCTTTGGCAATTTGAGAGAACCAATGAAATAATAAGAAGTTCTCCCTAAATCAAGACTTGGTGTGAGATGTACCCATCGTTTTTAACGCGATAGTCATGGGATTACTCCTTTTGATGGTAATCAAATTAGAACGAATTAATAGGACTCTTACTCACCTCTTTCATTCATAATTTTAGGAAACTAATGAAACAATAAGAAGGTCTCCATAAATGAAGACTTGTGTGAGATCTACGCATCGTTTTGGACGCGATAGTGATGTGATTGCTCCTTTTGATGTTAATTTCAACTAGAAAGAGGTAATAGAATTCATAATCTCCTATATTTTGACAATTTGAGAGAACTAATGAAACATTAAGAAGGTTTCCCTAAATGAAGACTTGTGTGAGATGTACGGATTGTTTTGAAGGCACTAGTGATAGGATTGCTCCTTTTGATGCTAATCAAACTAGAACGAATTCATAGGACTTGTAAGCACCTCTTTCTTTGACAATTTGAGAGATCCAATGAAACAGTAAGAAGGTCTCCCTAAATCAAGACTTGTGTGAGATGTACGGATCGTTTTTAACGCGATAGTCATAGGATTGCTCCTTTTGATGCTAATCAAATTAGAACGAAGTAATAAGACTCCTAATCACCTCTTTCTTTCACAATTTTAGAGAACCAAAGAAACAATAAGAAGGTCTCCTTTAATGAAGACTTGTGTGAGATGTACGCATCGTTTTTAACGCGATAGTCATTGTGACGCCCCCAAATTCCAGGACCGCCACTTGGTCTCTCGAATTCGGTTCATCACGTGCTCATGGTAATACATCACAATAATAATAATTAAATATCATACGATCACAGCGGAAAAATCTATTCTAGAATAATTTACAATGATTTATTATAATTATTCCCCCAAGTCTCGCAACCTACAGTACTTAATAGATTACATAATAATATCAGTTAACGACTTATTACATAATCTAACTTAAGCTTAAACATAATCAAATCCAGTCTTACTACATCATCTTCATACAATATTAATATATTTAAAACATAACAGACATAAGCTAGTTGGTAGCTTTGCCCTTGCCCTTATCAACGCCCGAAGGTTCACCATGCTCTGCCTTAACTGAAATGTTTTAGGGAAAGCAAGAATGAGCACAAATTGCCCAGCAAGTAATATACAATAAGGGTGAGTAATAAGATTCTCAATTCTCGAAAGGGTATAACAAGATTTGATAGTTCAAGAATAACAAGAATATCAACAGTTCTCAATATCAGTCGCTAAGGACAGGATAATATCAATATGATTCAATAATAAGTCAATTCAAGATTTCAAATAATTGAATACTGAGTAGTCACTACGGACTATGAACTTCTACTAGAATTGACAGTAATAAACTGAAAATCCAACAAAAACAGGTACAACAGGTGATCAGCCTAAAGTACCCTTGTTATGCATAACAATCAACCATACTCAAGTGTGCACGTCGGTTCTCCGACAATTATATATTCCCTTCAAAGAAGGTTGTTCTTCTCAGTCAAATATAAGATCCCGCACCAATCAATTAGTTTGGGTTGCTTTTCAATAACATAAGTCCAGCCGAATCAAATGGCATAGACACTTCCACAATATTCAAGAACAATACTAAGTTCAACATGAATAATAGCTTTAATGAAATAAGAGTTCAAGTGTGCTAATTCGATTCAACCGATTAAATAGGAAACTAGTTCGCAATACACAAGATAGGATACTTGCATAGTAAAAGAGTATAAGTTAGGAAACTTTCACAATCATAGCTTTCCTTGCATAAAGTAAATGCGTCGGTTAGGATACTTGCACTTTAAGAGAGTGTAAGTAAGAGAACTTGCCTTTAGCGTAGTTTATCCACGAAAAGCAAATCAACACTTTCGAATTCCTATCGTAATACAGTTACGTATATATATGATATTCATTAGTCATATAATTTAACTTCACATTTTCTCTTTGAATATACGATCAACACATAAGCTAAGTTTTACCTAGCTACACAGTTACATAGAATATAATTTCTATCCTTAACGTTCCTTCTTTAGAGTTTAAACGCATTCTCATATTATATAAGATCTCAACAATTAGCAAACATGCTTGCATATTATTAATATCACATAAGACCACAATCAATACTAAATATATTTCATTTTAGCAAGTTACGGCATCTCCTTAAGTTAACCGTCAAAAATCGGTTCAAGTAACATCATATAATATCGCGTAGCATTTATTCATATTTAAAGGATACTTTCATGCTTGTATAACTTTTCCAAATCCAATCGTACATGGTATAGGTTCTTAAGTTAATACTTAAAGCCATTCAAGGACACGAACTCATATGGTCTATCATGGTCGCTTTTAAACACATAAGATATTCATATAACTTGTATTAGTCATGCTCATGAGTACTCGTATTGCATATATGTAGCTAGCATTGTTATTATCTTGAAAACATGCTTTGTTCATGCTAAACTTTAATCATGGCAACTAATCATGGTATATATATATATGCATGACACATGAATGAGTCTAAGAGTACTATCACATGTGTCCATAAATGTCAAATTCTAATTCTCGTCATAACATACCAACGTTCACGTTCAAAGCTTATACTTTGTTAGTATAGTTCATTAATAAGGTCTATCATGTTCATGCTTCCTTATGAAACCTATATATGTAAGTTAACATGCTTTTCATGTATTTCAAGGCTATCTAAACATGCTCATAACATCAAAATGACTATATAGCATTTACATGATCATATCCACCTTCAAACTTCTATTCTTGTTAGGAATGAGCACTAGTTAGGTTCACATGTTCATATTTTATTACGGAACTAATATAGATAAGCTAACATGCACTTCATGTGTCTCTAGGTGGTACTAACGTGCTTGCAAGGTCAGTATGTAAACATGCTTCATATATGTTAACGTCGTTTATGAAACTTTAAATTCGTTTCCAAACTATATGTCGTTTGGTTAATCATGCATGCTAATATACTAAAACATGCTTACATTGCCTCATTAGGTTTATATATATGTATTAATCATGCTCCCAGGCTTGTTTAAACAAAAATCAAACAATTAGTTCATAACAGTTTTGTTGCAGAATACAAAAAAACTGAACACAGAGGCTGGCGCTGCGGCGCGGCACAGCAGCTCACTACTGGCGCTGCGGCGCTAGTGGCGCTGCGTGCGGCGCTGCGGCGCGTGTGGCGCTGCGGCGCGGGCTGCGGCGTCGAGGCAGTTTTCTGCAGTTCAGACTGCAGCGAAATCCGACCAAAAACCTCCCATTTCATCGATTTCAACATACCCAAATGCTATTAGACTTGTTTAACTTACTAACACATACATATATGCTTATATAACAGTCAATAGCAATTATCAATTCCCAATTTCATGAACTCTAACTAATTTACGAATTTCATGTATTCACAGAAATTAAAGAGGAACAATGGAAATGAAAGACTATTCAGTGGTTCTATCATGTGTGTATGTTCATATAACAACAATATAAATGTGTGTATGTTCATATAACAACAATATAAGGGTTCTACAAACCAATCATGATCCAATTTAGCATAATCAAGAATTTCAAGGAAACTTCGGAAACAGAAAACGGAAATGAAGAACACAGGAAGAGGAATTATACCTCTGTAAATGATTTAAGCTTGCTGCTATCTCAATAACACTGATATATATATATATATATATATATATATATATATATATATATATATATATATATATATATATATGCTCTCTAGTCTCACTTAGCCAAAATGCTCAGCAAAAGAACTGAAGAAGGAGGAGAGCTTATTTATAGAGAAATTCATGACCAGACAAAGCCTTTTCCTTCCAAATCAAAACAACGGATTGAAGGATTGCATGCTAGATAAGAAGGAGTTGGTAAATAGTTGGTGATTTCCACTATTCTGCCCACTCCCTTCATGATGGCTAGAATGCTGAGTTTGAGAGAAGAGAGTAGGCTAGCTTCATGAGTGTTCACGTGTGAAGAGATAGTGACTATCATTTAGGGACAAGCCAAACAAACCTCAGCATTCTTACAAATGGACTATATGCTACACTTGTATATATATATATACACCATATACTTATGTTATATATTATATGTACTCTTAGGTTATAATTACAATGTTCTCCCCATAATGTAATAAATGCAATTTGAATACATATAATCTATGTACATTTTATCTTACCGATATAATACAATCGGATACTACCACATTACATTATATCATATATTATTAAATTGTATTACTCAACAATTATTTATAATAGATCCATGATACATTATTTTAATGTATATCCACACATCATTTGTCACCTACACATATTATAACATATAGTTACTATACATTTAATTCGCATGCTTGCACATATAATTTCTCATCTTATAAATTGAATATTAATTAATAATATACACATATCCTACATCAATCAATATAATTGTTAACCTCCATAACAATTTAATTAACCCTTATATGATTAATTATCACTTTGATATAAATCTTATTGTATTTATAAACACGTTGCTCATTATTATTATGTTTCTTGCAATAATAATAATCACATATTATTAATCAATCCTCATTAGTATTTTATAAAAGTTAATTAATATTCTTCGATTAACAATTAATATAGATTAATTGTTCGCTTAAATTAATATAATCATTCTTATATTACGTCACTGTGCCACACAAGGCAATCAACGAGTTTATCACAAACTCCACCAATTTCTCAATTATTATAATTATTCAATTATATATAATTGAATTAATTCATCTCATAACACAAAATCATTTATATTCAAATAATTTCTCATTTCCATTAATATATTTATTTAATAATATATGGAAATTCTCGGGTATTACATCCTCCTCCCCTTATAAAAATTCCGTCCCGGAATTGCTATAAGGTTACACAAATAGATGGGGATAGTCCCTCATCATCCTATCTTCTAACTCCCACGTTGCCTCCTCGACATCGTGGTTACGCCAAAGTACTTTTACAGATGAAATAACTTTATTTCTCAAAGTTTGTTCTTTCCTATCTAATATTTGGACAGGAATTTCTTCATACGCCAAGTTCTTCTCCACTTGAATGGGCTCGTAAGAAATCACGTGCTTGTAGTCGGCCTTGTACGGTCGCAACACGGAAATGTGGAACACGTTGTGGATATCCTCCAACTCGGGTGGTAACGCAACTTTGTATGCCACTTCGCCCACTCGCTTCAGTATCTCGAACGGTCCTATGAATCTTGGACTCAATTTTCCTTTCTTGCCGAAACGGATTTTTCCCTTCCATGGAGATACCTTCAAGAATACGAAACTGCCGACTTTGAAGTCTCGGTCCTGCCGATGCAAATCTGCGTATTTCTTCTGGCGATCTTGAGCTGCTACAAGTCTGGCTCTTATCACTGTCACCACGTCTGCGGTTTGTTGAACTAACTCTGGTCCGAGTATTCGTCGTTCTCCGACTTCGTCCCAACATAACGGCGTTCTGCACTTTCTCCCGTAAAGAGCTTCGTACGGTGGCATGCCAATACTCGCATGGTAGCTATTATTATATGCGAATTCTACTAAGGGTAGGTGGTCGTCCCAATTTCCCTTAAAATCCATCACGCAAGTCCTAAGCATGTCTTCTAGCGTTTGTATTGTTCGCTCACTTTGTCCGTCTGTTTGAGGATGATAAGCTGTACTCAACCTCAACTGCGTTCCCATTCTTTCTTGCAAACTCTTCCAAAAATTGGACGTGAAGCGCGGATCTCGATCAGAGACAATTGACACCGGCACTCCATGTCGTGAAATAATTTCTTTTACATATAGGCTTGCTAATTGGTTCAAACTGTAGCGGATCTTGATTGGTAGAAAGTGTGCGGTCTTCGTTAGTCGATCCACGATGACCCAAATAGCATCATAACCTTTCTGTGTAACTGGAAGTCCTACCACGAAGTCCATGGTAATATGCTCCTATTTCCACTCTAGTATTTCTAACGGTTGTAGTAAACCACTTGGCCGCTGATGCTCTGCTTTAACGCGTTGGCAAGTACGCATGTACGCATCGTTTTTAATGCGATAGTCATGGGATTGCTCCTTTTGATGCTAATCAAACTAGAACGAAGTTATAGGACTTCTAATCACCTCTTTCCTTGACAATTTTAAAGCACCAATGAAACAATAAGAAGGTCTCCCTAAATGAAGACTTGTGCGAGATGTACGCATGGTTTTGAACGAGATAGTCATGGATTTCTCGTTTTGACGCTAATCAAATTAGAACGAAGTAGTACAACTTCTAATCACCTTTTTCTTTGTAAATTTAAAACAACCAATGAAACAATATGAAGGTCTCCCTAAATGAAGACTTGTGTGAGATCTACGAATCGTTTTGGACGCGATAGTGATGGGTTTGCTCCTTTTGATGCTAATTTCAACTAGAACGAAGTAATAGGACTCATGATCATCTATATTTTGACAATTCAGAGAACTAATGAAACAATACGAAGGTATCCTTAAATGAAGACTTGTGTGAGATGTACGAATCGTTTTGAAGGCTATAGTGATAGGATTGATCCTTTTGATGCTAATCAAACTAGAACGAAGTCATAGGACTCATAATCACCTCTTTCTTTGGCAATTTGAGAGAACCAATGAAATAATAAGAAGTTCTTCCTAAATCAAGACTTGGTGTGAGATGTACCCATCGTTTTTAACGCGATAGTCATGGGATTACTCCTTTTGATGGTAATCAAATTAGAACGAATTAATAGGACTCTTACTCACCTCTTTCATTCATAATTTTAGGAAATCAATGAAACAATAAGAAGGTCTCCATAAATGAAGACTTGTGTGAGATCTACGCATCGTTTTGGACGCGATAGTGATGTGATTGCTCCTTTTGATGCTAATTTCAAATAGAAAGAGGTAATAGAATTCATAATCTCCTATATTTTGACAATTTGAGAGAACTAATGAAACATTAAGAAGGTCTCCCTAAATGAAGACTTGTGTGAGATGTACGGATTGTGTTGAAGGCACTAGTGATAAGATTGCTCCTTTTGATGCTAATCAAACTAGAACGAATTCATAGGACATATAATCACCTCTTTCTTTGACAATTTGAGAGATCCAATGAAACGGTAAGAAGGTCTCCTTAAATCAAGACTTGTGTGAGATGTACGCATCGTTTTTAACGCGATAGTCATAGGATTGCTCCTTTTGATGTTAATCAAATTAGAACGAAGTAATAAGACTCCTAATCACCTCTTTCTTTCACAATTTTAGAGAACTAAAGAAACAATAAGAAGGTCTCCTTAAATGAAGACTTGTGTGAGATGTACGCATCGTTTTTAACGTGATAGTCATGGGATTGCACCTTTTAATGCTAATCAAACTAGAACGAAGTTATAGGACTTCTAATCACCACTTTGCTTGACAATTTTAAAGCACCAATGAAACAATAAGAAGGTCTACCTAAATGAAGACTTGTGCGAGATGTATGCATTGTTTTGAACGAGAAAGTCATGGGTTTCTTGTTTTGACGCTAATCAAACTAGAACGAAGTAATACAACTTCTAATCACCTCTTTATTTGTAAATATGAAACAACCAATGAAACAATATGAAGGTCTCCCTAAATGAAGACTTGTGTGAGATCTACGAATCGTTTTGGACGCGATAGTGATGGGTTTGCCCCTTTTGATGCTAATTTCAACTAGAACAAAGTAATAGGACTCATAATCATCTATATTTTGACAATTCAGAGAACTAATGAAACAATACGAAGGTATCCTTAAATGAAGACTTGTGTGAGATGTACGAATCGTTTTGAAGGTTATAGTGATAGGATTGATCCTTTTGATGCTAATCAAACTAGAACGAAGTCATAGGACTCATAATCACCTCTTTCTTTGACAATATGAGAGAACCAATGAAATAATAAGAAGTTCTCCCTAAATCAAGACTTGGTGTGAGATGTACGCATCGTTTTTAACGCGATAGTCATGGGATTACTCCTTTTGATGGTAATCAAATTAGAACGAAGTGTAATAGGACTCTTAATCACCCCTTTCTTGCATAATTTTAGAAAACCAATGAAACAATAAGAAGGTATCCATAAATGAAGACTTGTATGAGATCTACGTATCGTTTTTGGATGCGATAGTGATGTGATTGATCCTTTTGATGCTAATTTCAATAGAACGAAGCAATAGAATTCATAATCACCTATATTTTGACAATTTGAGAGAACTAATGAAACATTAAGAAGGTCTCCCTAAATGAAGACATGTGTGAGATGTACGGATTGTTTTGAAGGCACTAGTGATAGGATTGCTCCTTTTGATGCTAATCAAACTAGAACGAATTCATAGGACTTATAATCACCTCTTTCTTTGACAATTTGAGAGATCCAATGAAATAGTAAGAAGGTCTCCAAAAATCAAGACTTGTGTGAGATGTACGCATCGTTTTTAACGCGATAGTCATAGGATTGTTCCTTTTGATGCTAATTAAATTAAAACGAAGTAATAACACTCCTAATCACCTCTTTCTTTCACAATTTTAAGGAACCAAAGAAACAATAAGAAGGTCTCCTTAAATGAAGACTTGTGTGAGATGTACGCATCGTTTTTAACGCGATAGTTATGGGATTGCTCCTGTTGATGCTAATCAAACTAGAACGAATTTATAGGACTTCTAATCACCTCTTTCCTTGACAATTTTAAAGCACCAATGAAACAATAAGAAGGTCTCCCTAAATGAAGACTTGTGCGAGATGTACGCATGGTTTTGAACGAGATAGTCATGGATTTCTCGTTTTGACGCTAATCAAATTAGAACGAAGTAGTACAACTTCTAATCACCTTTTTCTTTGTAAATTTGAAACAACCAATGAAATAATATGAAGGTCTCCCTAAATGAAGACTTGTGTGAGATCTACGAATCGTTTTGGACGCGATAGTGATGGGTTTGCTCCTTTTGATGCTAATTTCAACTAGAACGATGTAATAGGACTGATGATCATCTATATTTTGACAATTCAGAGAACTAATGAAACAATACGAAGGTATCCTTAAAAGAAGACTTGTGTGAGATGTACGAATCGTTTTGAAGGCTATAGTGATAGGATTGATCCTTTTGATGCTAATCAAACTAGAACGAATTCATAGCACTCATAATCACCTCTTTCTTTGACAATTTGAGAGAACCAAATAAATAATAAGTTCTCCCTAAATCAAGACTTGGTGTGAGACGTACCCATCGTTTTTAACGCGATAGTCATGGGATTACTCCTTTTGATGGTAATCAAATTAGAACGAATTAATAGGACTCTTACTCACCTCTTTCATTCATAAGTTTAGGAAACCAATGAAACAATAAGAAGGTCTCCATAAATGAAGACTTGTGTGAGATCTACGCATCGTTTTGGACACGATAGTGATGTGATTACTCCTTTTGATGCTAATTTCAACTAGAACAAAGTAATAGAATTCATAATCACCTATATTTTGACAATTTGAGAGAACTAATGAAACATTAAGAAGGTCTCCCTAAATGAAGACTTGTGTGAGATGTACGGATTGTTATGAAGGCACTAGTGATAGGATTGCTCCTTTTGATGCTAATCAAACTAGAACGAATTCATAGGACTTATAATCACCTCTTTCTTTGACAATTTGAGAGATCCAATGAAACAGTAAGAAGGTCTCCCTAAATCAAGACTTGTGTGAGATGTACGCATCCTTTTTAACGCGATAGTCAAAGGATTGCTCCTTTTGATGCTAATCAAATTAAAACGAAGTAATAAGACTCCTAATCACGGACTCATAATCATCTATATTTTGACAACTCAGAGAACTAATGAAACAGTACGAAGGTGTCCTTAAATGAAGACTTGTGTGAGATGTACGAATCGTTTTGAAGGCTATAGTGATAGGATTGATCCTTTTGATACTAATCAAACTAGAACGAAGTCATAGGAATCATAATCACTTCTTTCTTTGACAATTTGAGAGAACCAATGAAATAATATGAAGTTCTCCCTAAATCAAGACTTGGTGTGAGATGTACGCATCGTTTTTAACGCGATAGTTATGGGATTACTCCTTTTGATGGTAATCAAATTAGAACGATGTAATAGGACTCTTAATCACCTCTTTCTTTCATAATTTTAGGAAACCAATGAAACAATAAGAAGGTCTCCATAAATGAAGGCTTGTGTGAGATCTACACATCGTTTTGGAAGCGATAGTGATGTGATTGCTCCTTTGGATGCTAATTTCAACTAGAACGAAGTAATTGAATTCATAATCACGTATATTTTTACAATTTGAGAGAACTAATGAAACATTATGAAGGTCTCCCTAAATGAAGACTTGTGTGAGATGTACGGATTGTTTTGAAAGCAATAGTGATAAGATTGCTCCTTTTGATGCTAATCAAACTAGAACGAAATCATAGGACTTATAATCACCTCTTTTTTTGACAATTTGAGAGATCCAGTGAAACAGTAAGAAGGTCTCCCTAAATCAAGACTTGTTTGAGATGTACGCATCGTTTTTAACGCGATAATCATAGGATTGCTCCTTTTGATCCTAATCAAATTAAAACGAAATAATAAGACTCCTAATCACCTCTTTCTTTCACAATTTTAGAGAACCAAAAAAACAATAAGAAGATCTCCTTAAATGAAGACTTGTGTGAGATGTACGCATCGTTTTTAATGCGATAGTCATGGGATTGCTCCTTTTGATGCTAATCAAACTAGAACGAAGTTATAGGACTTCTAATCACCTCTTTCCTTGACAATTTTAAAGCACCAATGAAACAATAAGAAGTTCTCCCTAAATGAAGACTTGTGCGAGATGTACGCATGGTTTTGAACTAGATAGTTATGGGTTTCTAGTTTTGACGCTAATCAAACTAGAATGAAGTAATACAACTTCTAATCACCTCTTTCTTTGTAAATTTGAAACAACCAATGAAACAATATGAAGGTCTCCCTAAATGAAGACTTGTGTGATATCTACGTATCGTTTTGGACGCGATAGTGATGGGTTTGCCCCTTTTGATGCTAATTTCAACTAGAACGAAGTAATAGGACTCATAATCATCTATATTTTGACAATTCAGAGAACTAATGAAACAATACGAAGGTATCCTTAAATGAAGACTTGTGTGAGATGTACGAATCGTTTTGATGGCTATAGTGATAGGATTGATCATTTTGATGCTAATCAAACTAGAACGAAGTCATAGGACTCATAATCACCTATTTCTTTGACAATTTGAGAGAACCAATGAAATAATAAGAAGTTCTCCCTAAATCAAGACTTGGTGTGAGATGTACGCATCGTTTTTAACGCGATAGTCATGGGATTACTCCTTTTGATGGTAATCAAATTAGAACGAAGTGTAATAGAACTCTTAATCACCTCTTTCTTTTATAATTTTAGGAAACCAATGAAACAATAAGAAGGTTTCCATAAATGAAGACTTGTGTGAGATCTACGCATCGTTTTGGACGTGATAGTGATGTGATTACTCCTTTTGATGCTAATTTCAACTAGAACAAAGTAATAGAATTCATAATCACCTATATTTTGATAATTTGAGAGAACTAATGAAACATTAAGAAGGTCTCCCTAAATGAAGACTTGTGTGAGATGTACGGATTGTTTTGAACGCACTAGTGATAGGATTGTTCCTTTTGATGCTAATCAAACTAGAACGAATTCATAGGACTTGTAAGCACCTCTTTCTTTGACAATTTGAGAGATCCACTGAAATAGTAAGAAAGACTCCCTAAATCAAAACTTGTGGGAGATGTACGGATCGTTTTTAACGCGATAGTCATAGGATTATTCTTTTTGATGCTAATCAAATTAGAACGAAGTAATAAGACTCCTAATCACCTCTTTCTTTCACAATTTTAGAGAACCAAAGAAACAATAAGAAGGTCTCCTTAAATGAAGACTTGTCTGAGATGTACGCATCGTTTTTAACGCGATAGTCATGGGATTGCTCCTTTTGATGCTAAAGGACTTCTGATCACCTCTTTCCTTGACAATTTTAAAGCACCAATGAAACAATAAGAAGGTCTCCCTAAATGAAGACTTGTGCGAGATGTACGCATGGTTTTGAACGAGATAGTCATGGATTTCTCGTTTTGACGATAATCAAATTAGAACGAAGTAGTACAACTTCTAATCACCTTTTTCTTTGTAAATTTAAAACAACCAATGAAACAATATGAAGGTCTCCCTAAATGAAGACTTGTGTGAGATCTACGAATCGTTTTGGACGCGATAGTGATGGGTTTGCTCCTTTTGATGCTAATTTCAACTAGAACGAAGTAATAGGACTCATGATCATCTATATTTTGACAATTCAGAGAACTAATGAAACAATACGAAGGTATCCTTAAATGAAGACTTGTGTGAGATGTACGAATCGTTTTGAAGGCTATAGTGATAGGATTGATCCTTTTGATGCTAATCAAACTAGAACGAAGTCATAGGACTCATAATCACCTTTCTTTGGCAATTTGAGAGAACCAATGAAATAATAAGAAGTTCTCCCTAAATCAAGACTTGGTGTGAGATGTACCCATCGTTTTTAACGCGATAGTCATGGGATATACTTAACAACTTATGCTAGCACCTTATCACACACTAATTTCAACAATATCATGCAATCTCTATGAATTGAAATTTAAATGGGTTTAGAGGTTATACCTCTTGAGCTCAAACTTGCACAAGACTTGTTCTCAAATTCAGATTATAAACTCACAATACTCTCTCTATATCAACTTAGTACAAATTTTAGCAACATAGAAAATGAAGAGAGGCTTGGTATTTATAGGAGAATTCAATATCCGTACAAAGCAATTGCCCCAAGGTTTGAAACAATGGGGGAAATGAAGAACTAGAGGATTGATGGGAGTTGATGGAATAGTGTCCAACCACCCCCATCACCCACATCCTTCTTCATCATGAGCATCATTGGCTAGCTAGGAAGTTGACATGAGGGAGTAGCTTAGGCCTTTGGCCTTTCACGTGGGAGAAGAGATAGTGACTATCATTTAGGGACAAGGCAATATGAAACTCAGCATTTGCAACATGAAGTGTATTAACACTAAGGCCATATATACATATACACTTAGGCTATTATATATTTATTCATACTATATTTTATAATTAACATTATAGTGTAAGTCACATGCTTAATATTTCAAGGTAGTAGATGTGATATGGCAATGTAACATACATATCATCCATGTACATTTATTAATACCGGATATAATCACATCACATTATTTTCTTCATTAAATTCTACAATCAACAAGTGATTTCAATATATTCATGATATATCATTTTAATGTATACTTACATACACATTGTCACATAGGTATTAATCATGTAGCTCACATAGTTTAATTAATCTTAATACATGGTCCATATGTGTAATATATTCACATTGCATTATATAGCATAGTTTATGTATACTTGTATGGTTACACCTAAGTGTTTCTCTACACTATATAATATAGTCGTATTATATATTATTGCATGCTTGTACATAACAATCAATATAATCTTATTATATTAATAACTTACTTATTTGTTTTATTATTCATAATGTCAAATAAATAAATTATTTATCTTATCAATTAATTAACAATAATATTAATTAATCCATTCCTCATCGATTACTAATAACACCTAATTAATAATCATAGGATTCATTATCACATTAACAAGTATAAATCTCAGCACAATTATAAACAAGTGGTTTATTATTATTATATTTCTTGCAATAATAATAATCACGTATTATTAATCAATCACAGTTAATATTCCATAACCATCAACTAATATTTTACAATAGCAATTAACAATTAATATAGATTAATTGTTTACTTAATAATTCATTCGTTAATTAATATAATTATTAATATTTCCCATCACTGTGCCACACTAGGCTCTCAACGAGTTTATCGTAAACTCCACATTTTTCTCAATTGTCATAGATATTCAATTTAATATAATTGAATTTAATCATTCTCATAACACAAAATCATTTATATTCAAATAAATTCTCATTTCCATTAATATAATTATTTAATAATAATAGGAAATTCTCGGGTATTACACATACATGCAGAATATCATATATTCAATTTCAGATCGGTAAACATGCATCAGCATATATCATATATAACGAATACAATTAAAACACGTAATCTGAATTAATCGTTTCGTAAGTAGCTCTGATACCACTGTAGGGATTTCGGCACATAAACGCAGCGGAAATTAAAAATTTTTGAAACCCTAAAATAGGATCCATGCTAAAACATATTAATTCAGAGGTTAAGATATGTTTTATCTATTATTCAAGCTTGAAAGGAGACGATGGAGATTCTGGAACTGCTTCGAATCCTCAACACAATCCAACGGAACTGCGCCTCTACGGTATCCACACGAACGTCCCGCGAATCGTCACACGATCTGCAGCAAGGAAAGCTGCGGTACTAGCCGCCAAGGATCTGGACTTTTCGAAATTTTTCTCTCTAGTCTCTCTCTAAGAGCGGCTAGGGTTTTTATATCGATTATACCCTAAACGGCTGATATATCATATATATAGCAGTTAAAGGAATTAACCAAAACCTAATCCAATTAGAAATATAAAATCTGAATTTATATATATATATATATATATATATATATATCTTAATTAAGTCTTACTTAATTAATATACATATATATATATATATATATATATATATATACAAATTATCCTATTAATTTAAATTCATAATTTAAATACTATCAATCATATTGATATATTTAAATCCATACAATTTAAATTAATTCCCTTTTAATTACGTTCTAAGTGTGTGACCCTATAGGTTATTATTATGTTGGCAATAATTTTAAAATCATATTATAAAATTATAAACAGTGAGCGGCATCTAGTAATGCATCAATGCTACCCAAATAATAATAAGATCGGTGATTCGATACAACCTTTTCGTGACCAATGTTTCAATGTAATTTAATCCTTTTAACCTTGACATCCTAGATTAAACTCGAGGCATGGAATGTGTCATCCTTTTCATAATTTAATCTGAGTTTTCTTGATCGATGAGTAGACTATATGAAACAAATCACTATTTGAGCATGGCCATGCATTTCATAGTCCTACTCAATCAAGAGGCCTATGGATATCACCCCTAATATATAGGAGGGTTAAATTCCATCTAGATCACTCATATTCCTCACACGATTCATGATATACCCAATAATCACCTTTATCGTCCACCTATTAAAGGTGGCCTTTGATGATATCAAAGTACATAAATTCTCGTGTAGTAATATAGTGATTTCAGGTCGGAGGATCATTACATCATTGTCACTATGAGAATTGCTTATGACACTTTGCATAATGCTCCACGTAGAATTCTCATGGTGGGTCTGCCCAGTACATTGTTCTCTAACATGTACCTATGCATTGACTCAATATCTCATATATTTATGACCAATGAGATTTGGCCATCAGTCAATCCACATACTAGTCTCAATGTATCATTGTTGTCCCATTAACAATGACACTCGACTAGGGACATTTAAGAGTAATGATACTAATTGTAACTATATGATCTCATGTTCAAGTCACATACTTGAAGCCATATAATTTGTATCACTATTCTAAGGACTTTTATTATGTTGACATTTATATAACACAGTAAATAAAACCATAATAAAATAATTCATTTATTCAATCAAATATAATATCAAAAAATGTTTAAATAATTACATCAAAGAATTAGCCTCTAGGGCATAAACTCTAACAGAAGGCTCGTTGGACCTTTCGTTCTTAACTGCAATGTTATTATTACGCAAGAGTGAGCACGATTGCCCACAAGTATAATAATATGACAACAATATAATAACATGCGAGTGAATCAAAGACATCTGAATAAAGAAACTCAACTTTTGACTCAAGAATGAATAACAGGAATCAAAAGAACGTCTGAGGGTCATAAGACCTTGAACTATGTCCTAGGTTGTAAAGTTTTTATGCTTTAAACCTTTAACAGTCATAAGACTATGGACTCTACTTCTCGTACTTAGGGGGATCAGCCCTTAGTACCATACTGTGCACAATATCTCAACGCTAAAGCGTAAATAATCCCCTTTTACAGGGTTGTTCATCTCAGTTTTGACATCAGAGTCCGCACCAAAGGAAGTTTGGTTTGGATAAACTCAATAAGTATTTTGGAATTTAGAACGTTCATCAACTATGGACTAGTCGAATCAATAAGGGTTCACTAGTCCTATAAGGTTCAACAATAACATCGATATTCAACTTGAATAATAAATTTCAAGAGTATACAATCGAATAAGTATTGTATAACTGAGTCATGCTTTTAAAAGAGTTACAATATGTAATATGAATTTCGAACTGGAACAATTAAGAACACGAGCTTACTCGATATAGAAACACAAGTCTAAGACTTAATAAATGAATAAATTAAAATTTAGGGAACTTGCTAAATTAATAAGTTAGGGATAGGATACTTGCCTCTTGCACAAGCTACAAATATAATTACAATTCACTTCCTCAACGTCCTACACATTACATTATGTATACGACATCGATTAGTTTTCATAACTACCATGTTTAACTGTAGAACTATTCACTTAAGTTCGACTTACAACTTGGTTTATAATATTACTCAATGGCTAACCACATAACATGAATGTAAACTCACAACATGCATATCACACATGTATAGCCCTTTAAACAATCATAATCAAGTTTTACAATTACGATATTCAAGTTCGCACTTAGTTTGTTAACTTGAACCTTCACATTATCTTATACATGTCAATAACTTAATTTATTAATCATGAACTTCAAATCATATAATATTCATGTATGTAACTTAAAACATCTTTTATTATCGAGAACACTACACTAGTGTGTGTGCATGTCCGAAACCCTCTGATTGCCTCCGAATACGCATCAGTCACAAAGATGGCCATTTTTACCCATTTTAACGATTTCAAATTGAAAAACTTAAAGAATGAAAGTTGTAGGTCTACTCGTTATCTTTCCGAATCATCTTGAATCGCCTTAATCGGAGTTCGTATGAAAACGTTATGCTTATTTTACTACAGGAGGTCAAAACAGTCTCGAAAATAAAAAAAAAACAAAGGCTCCTGGACAGCCCTTATACCCATTGGGGCGGGTCCTAATACCCATGAACACCCGCTGGGGCGGGTCCCCCTGCTGGTGCACTCCCTGGTTCGCGATTTTGACAGTTCGTTGGCCCAATTACTCCAATTAAATGCAAATTAAACTCACACAGCGATTTCTATGAAGTACGAACTTCATAGAAACATCATACAATGTTACTAACATGTTTTTAACATCTTAAATCATGCAATTACTTGAATCAAACCATTAAATTTCACTGTTCTTGGTGTTCTTGACGGTTTTGAAGAAAATCAAGAAATTCAACGTTACGGATTCGTTATAACACCGAATCCGTTCGTTTAACTTCCATTTTGTTCGTATAAACGTGTACAATCATATGCAAATGTTAATTCAAAGTTAAACCATCGATTCATGGTATAAAATTTGTACGTAAGGGCCATAAGGGCCGTATGGCCATATATACGACTCTGTAATTTTTGAAAACCCAATTTAAACAAAATTCGATTACTGCAAGTTATGCATATATGGCATATAATATGTTATAAACACATATGAACACATATATAGCCATATAATGAACAAATATCAATTTTTTTCCATTCACAGAGAATTTTTAAAGCACGTAAATGGAAAACTCTGTAACTTTTGAAAAATCAAATTAAGCATAACTACATGGATTTAATCGCATTAAATCATGCATACATGATATACAACATGTTATGATCATACAATAACACATATAAAATCATATCATACATTAATTATCAAATTAGTTATTCACAGAGAATTTCTAACATACGTTAATGGAAAACTTTAAGAACTTGAATTTAAAAACTTAGGAGAAGGAATTACCCTTGCTAGTTTGTGAAGATGATTCAAGGATGATGAAAATCTTCTCTCAATTCTCTGTGTTTTCTTCGTTGAGTTTTTCTCTCTAAAATTTTACTCTGATGAAATATAAAATTTTATATGTTATATGTTTATATAAGCCTATATAATTATACGCATATTCAAGCTGGTGGAGTCGTGGTCGGTTAATGCCCTTAGTGGGTTAACTGGCCAACTCCTCATAGGGCCTCGTTTGGCTAGCTCATTTATTTCTCCTTTCCACTTATTTTAATAAACTTTTATTATATAGTAAATCGTCACACTTCTAATTAATCAATTAATGTTATTTAAATCACTTAAATAAAATAGCATAAATTCATATTAAATCACATAGTCACATAATTAAAATTCTCATTCATTAATTATGCCAAATCATTAAATCTCTAATTAATTATTTAAATTAATTAGAATAACATTATGCTTATTAATTAATATATTAATTAAATAAGCTCAATTAAATACATACTTTGAATATAAAATTCACCACATTAATTTAACTAATGTGACACGTATAATTAAATTAATCTACCACAATTTCATCAATTAATTATTTAACTCAATAATTAAATCATCGAAAAATATTTATTTAATTCAATAAATATTCAATTTAAATTACAAAAATCTTGTTCGTCACATCTTTCCCCCCTTAAAAGGATTCTGTCCCCAGAATCACGGTTCAATTAAAAATTCGTCCCGTTACATTCTCCCCCCTTACAACGATTCTGTCCCCAGAATCACATATACAAAAAAATTTAAGTAAATAAATCTGGGTAATTCTTTATCATATGCTCTTCGAGTTCCCACGTAGCTTCTTCAGCATTGTGGTTCCTCCAAATTACCTTAACAGAAGGTATAACTTTGTTTCTCAGGACTTGCTCTTTCCTGTCAACAATCTGAACAGGAATTTCTTCATAGGATAAGTCTTTTTCAAAATGTAGGGGTTCATATTCAATCACATGTTTGTAATCGGGTTTGTAGGGGCGTAAAACTGAAACATGAAAGACGTTGTGGACATTCTCAAGCGCTGGAGGTAAGGCTACCTCATACGCAACTTCTCCAATCCTTCGCAGTACTTCAAAGGGTCCAATGAACCTTGGGCTCAATTTTCCCTTCTTACCGAATCTGATCTTCCCCTTCCAGGGAGAGACTTTCAAGAACACATAGCTTCCCGATTCAAACTCAACGTTCTTACGGTGTGGATCGGCGTATTTCTTCTGTCTATCCTGAGCGGCTACCAGTCTTGTCCGGATCACTTTGACTATCTCTGCTGTCTGTTGTACCAACTTTGGACCTAGCAATTATCTCTCGCCAACTTCATCCCAGTATAGCGGAGTTCTGCATTTTCTTCCGTACAACGCTTCGTAAGGCGGCATGCCAATACTAGCGTGGTAACTGTTGTTGTAACCGAATTCCACAAGTGGTAGGTGATCATCCCAATTCCCTTTAAAATCTATGATGCATGCTCTCAACATATCTTCCAATGTCTGGATCGTTCTTGCACTTTGCCCGTCTGTCTGAGGGTGATAAGCTATACTCATTCTCAACTGTGTCCCCATGCATTCCTGTAGTCGCTTCCAGAAGTTTGATGTGAAGCGCGGATCTCTGTCGGAAATAATTGACACCGGAACTCCGTGCCTCGAAACAATCTCTTTCACATATAACCTTGCCAACTGATCTAAGTTGAATCTGATTTTGATCGGAAGGAAGTGTGCTGATTTCGTCAGTCGGTCAACGATAACCCATACTGCGTCGTAGCCTTTCTGAGTCGTCGGAAGGCCAACCACGAAATCCATCGTAATGTGTTCCCATTTCCATTCTGGGATTTCCAGGGGTTGTAGCAAACCACTCGGCCTCTGATGTTCTGCTTTTACTTTCTGACAGGTCAGACACTTTGCAACACACTCAGCAACATCTCGTTTCAAATTCGGCCACCAGAAGTGCTGTCGAAGATCCTGGTACATCTTGGTACTACTGGGGTGAATCGAATACCGTGAGCTATGAGCTTCGCTCAAAATGTCATCCTTAATCTCTGGCACTGACGGTACCCAAACTCTGTTCTCAAATCTCAGTAGTCCCTTACTGTCTATCTTGAATCTCAGTTCGGTTCCTTCAGATATCTTTTTCTTAACCTTTTCACATTCTTCGTCCTGAAGTTGAGCTTCTTTAACTTTATCCAATAGGATTGTACCAGTTTGCATCTGAAACAACTTCTCGTCAATCTCCATCGGATACTTCACTTCTAATTCCAGCTTTTCCATTGCTGAAATTAGCTCCTCCTGAGCAGTCAACATCATCAATTTCTCCCGACCCTTTTTGCTTAAGGCGTCGGCAACCACATTAGCCTTACCCGGATGGTATAAGATTTCACAGTCATAGTCCTTAATTAACTCCAGCCACCTTCTCTGGCGCATATTCAAGTCCTTCTGTGTAAAAATATATTTCAGACTCTTGTGGTCTGTATATATTTCACACTTCTCCCCATAGAGATAGTGTCTCCAAATTTTTAAAGCAAATACCACTGCAGCTAACTCCAAGTCATGGGTCGGATACCCTTTCTCATAGTCTTTCAATTGTCGTGACGCATACGCAATGACCTTGCCGTTTTGCATAAGCACACAGCCAAGTCCTTTATGCGACGCATCACTATAAACCACAAAATATCCTGTGTCGTCCGGAAGGGATAACACAGGTGCTGAACTCAACCTCCTCTTAAGCTCTTGGAAACTTTCCTCACACTTCTCTGTCCAAACGAATTTCACCGATTTTCTAGTCAAATTCGTCAACGGAGTTGCGATCTTGGAAAAGTCCTGAATGAATCTTCTATAATAACCCGCCAATCCAAGAAAACTCCTCACTTCTGACGGTGTTTTCGGCTGATCCCAGTTCATCACAGCTTCGACTTTAGAGGGATCTACCGAAATTCCGTCCTTGTCGATCACATGTCCAAGAAATTGCACTCTTTCAATCCAGAATTCACATTTCAAAAATTTAGCGTACAACTTCTCTCTTCTCAACGCCTCTAATGTTAACTTCAGATGTTCTACATGTTCTTCCTTGGTCTTTGAGTATACTAAAATATCGTCGATAAAGACCACCACGAATTTGTCCAAAAACGGCTTGAACACTCCATTCATTAAGCCCATGAATGCTGCAGGAGCATTCTTTAGACCAAATGACATTACCAGAAATTCATAGTGACCATATCGAGTCCTAAATGCTGTCTTTGGAACATCCTCTGGCCTCACCTTCAGCTGATGATAGCCACTCCTCAAGTCTATCTTTGAAAAGTACCTTGCACCCTTCAATTGGTCAAACAGATCGTCGATCCTCGGTAATGGATATCTATTCTTAATTGTGACCTTATTCAGTTCTCTATAGTCGATGCAAAGTCGCATCGTCCCGTCCTTCTTCTTCACAAACAACACCGGCGCTCCCCACGGCGATATGCTCGGTTGGATGTACTTCTTGTCTAGTAACTCTTGTAGTTGTACCATTAACTCTTTCATCTCTACCGGAGCCATCCGGTATGGTGCCTTCGATATTGGGGCCGTCCCTGGGGCCAAATCGATCACAAACTCAACCTCTCTGTCTGGCGGAAGTCCTGGCAGATCATCCGGAAATACATCTATGAAGTCCCTCACGACTGGTATATCTTCCACTTTCGGGTTTTCTTTACGACTATCAACTATGTAGGCTAAATATCCTACACAGCCTTGTCTTAACAACTTCCTGGCCTGCATCATCGTCAGACAACTTGCTTGTCTAGGCGATTTGCTGCCATAAAACACAACCTTTGACGGGGTCATAAGGTTGATACACTTCCTCTGGCAATCAATTACAGCCCCATAATTGACTAGGCAATCCATTCCCAGAATAACATCGAATTCCCCAAGTCTAATCGGGATAAGATCTACGTTCATAATATTACCCTTAATATCTACTCTACAGTTCTTGTGTACATACCTAACAGGGATCACTTCTCTATTCGCAATCTCTATGTTCATGGGGTATTCTAACTCGTCCATAGGAAGTTCTAAGTTCTTAGCAAAGTCATCGGATATAAATGAACAAGTAGCACCCGAATCAAATAGTACATAAGCATTAACTTTATTGATCGGAATGATACCTGACACCACATCGCGAGACTGTACAGCATCCTGTACGATCATGTTGAAGGTCCTGGCGGTCGGTCGGTTGGTTGCGGTTGTTCCCGTGATAGTTAGAGCACTTCCATTGCTGTTTCCCCTGTTCCCTCCTGATCCTGCCCCTCCAGATCCCTTCTTGGGACAGTCCCTTGCCAAATGGTCCTTTGAGCCGCAAGTGAAGCAAGCGCCCTTCTTTGGGTTCGGACAGTTAGGTGCTATGTGGCCTTCCTGACCACAATTGTAGCATACTCGTTTTCCTTTCATACAGACCCCCAGGTGAGCTTTTTCGCAGGTCGGACATGCTTCGATCCTCTTCTTCTGACCTCCTTGCTGATTCCCAGTTGATGAGTTATCATTCCACTTCCTCTTCTGATTATTACTCCCTCCCGTGTTGCTAACACTAGCCTTGTTGATTCCTTCACCTTCACTCTTCTTCTTTTTTTGATCTTGGTTATACTTTGTAATAGCGTCACTCCCACCTTCAGCGAGAATGGCCTTCTCCAACACCCCAGCAAAAGTGTTCAATTGGAACATTGACACTTTGCTATACAACCAGGGCTTCAGGCCTTGCTCAAACCTCCTTGCCTTCCTCTGATCGGTGTGCACTTGATACGTGGCAAACCTAGCCAACTCATTGAATTTCGCCGCATATTTCGGTACGGACATATTCTCCTGTTTCAGCTCCAGGAACTGGACCTCCATTTGATTCTGCGAACTGGTCGGAAAGTACATCTCGAAGAACATCTCTTTAAACCTCTCCCAAGTAATCACACCTTCACCTCCCCGGACCTTATTCGCTTGCCACTAATAGATGGCCTCGGATTTTAGCATGAACGTTGCATAGGCGGTTTTCTGGTCTTCTCTGACTCTGGCAACGTCGAAAACTTTTTCCATCTCCATAACCCAGGTTTGAGCTTCTATCGGGTTCATGGTGCCTTTAAACTCTGGCGGTCCCACCGCCTTGAAGTCCTTGAACGTTGTGTTCGGTGGAGCTTGAGGTTGGTTGTTAAGCGCTCCAGCAAGTAAGTTCGCCAACTGCTGAACGGGGTTAGCATTGGCGTCGTTGTTGTTGTTAGTTGACCCTTCCTGGGCCGGTCGACGGTTTGGTCTTCTCCTTGGCGGCATATTTCTGTTAAGATATACGCTTATTAGAACTTTAATCAATCTTTTAAATATTTAAGGCTTAACTTAAACATTTAGACACAATCAGTCAACACATTATCTCAAATAAACTCTGATATATTACTAAATCAAAAGTTTTAACATAATACGATAGCATCACTGCTATTTACATCAACTATCCTGAGATAAAGAATCTACAGGATTTAAAACATAAAATATTCCTCTGTTTATAAACACATTGGAATTTACATTATTAACTACCAGATAGGTTTCACAAAATCAAATGTTCCTATCACTGCCCATTAAGGCGACGAACAGCTTTGCCACGCTCTTCTTCCATAATCCGAGACATCGTCCTGCGATCTAGCATGTACGACGGTAGTCCTTCAAACTGAATTGGGTACCTCATAACCCGATCCTGGGCCTCGTCAATTGCATACTGAAGTATAGAGTACGTCTCTTCAAGCTTGGCCTTCTTCGCCCGACAATTATCTTCTGCGAGATCTGCTCGTCGTGATTCCCTTACCCAAGCCTCCTCTGCTATGGCCAGCCTTGCTGATTTCTCTTTCAGTTCATTCTTCAATTCCTCTATTTCCTCTGACTTCTGCTTAGTTTGGCCTTTCTCGTGAACCAAATTCCACTCTACATTTCCCAAACGTGTGTGAAGAGCCTCAACCTCTCCATCCCTCAGCTCGATGGTAGACTGTTGAGTAACCGACCGCTCCCTCAGCTCCTGAACAGTCTCCCTCAGCTCCTGAACAGTATCACGTAACTCTATGTTACGGTCATACAGCTCGTCATACATCTCAGCACTGATAGAGCTCGGCGGGAACTCTTCAGGGTCTTCCTCCTCCTCTACGGCTGCCTCAGCCTGAACCTCAATCTCCTCAGGGTCTTCCTCAGAGTCCTCATCTGAATCAGACACCGGCACATACTGCTGACCAATGACTGTGATCAAGGGTGATGGCTCTCGTTGGACTAACTGCTCCCAGACTACGTGGATATCTCGGGGCTCCTCTTCTCTAGCCTCTAGGGGTATAAGGTCCCTGGACTGACTAGGTTCTCCAGCATCTGTCATCCTGACAAATAAAATTTTAAGTTTTAGTAATTACGTGATGTTAATCGATACTCGAATATATAAGTATATGCACATAACACATAAGGTAAGTTATTATCTTTCTTAGAACTCGATAAGAGTTATCATTACTATGTTCTCGACCTCTAAAAAGGCTACTATCCTAAGGTTTTCCCCCAACCTAAGGTTCATAACCTACAGCTTTGATACCAACCTGTGACACCCCCAAATCCGGGTACTTCAATTCCACGGGACTTGGTGTTCACTGTATGAATATCATCTATCTATCTACCCATAGTAAATGCAAACCATGCAATAAATAGAATTAAATCCTCCCCTTATGGGGTTACAACATCTGAGTAATAAATAAAATAAATCCCAGGTCATACTAACCTTAAACATCCGTGCGGAACATAAACAAATAAATAAGTCTTACACAACTCTAATATAAGTCTGAAACATAAACAAATAAAATAAACAACAAGTCTTCATCACTTGTTGACCTTGCCCTTGCCTTTGCTAGTAGAAGGTGTAGGGTTTTCGGCACATAAACGCAGCGGAAATTAAAAATTTTTGAAACCCTAAAACAGGATCCATGCGAAAACATATTAATTCAGAGGTTAAGATATATTTTACCGATTATTCAAGCCTGAAAGGAAACGATGGAGATTCTGGAACTGCTTCGAATCCTCAACGCAATCCAACGGAACTGCGCCTCTACGGTATCCACACTAACGTCCCGCGAATCGTCACACGATCTGCAGCAAGGAAAGCTGCGGTACTAGCCGCCAAGGATCTGGACTTTTTCGAAATTTTTCTCTCTAGTCTCTCTCTAAGAGCGGCTAGGGTTTTGATATCTATGATACCCTAAACGGCTGATATATCATATATATATAGCAGTTAAAGGAATTAACCAAAACCTAATCCAAATTAGAAATATAAAATCCGAATTTATATATATATATATATATATATATATATATATATTATATCTTAATTAAGTCTTACTTAATTAATATACATATATATATATATATATACAAATTATCCTATTAATTTAAATTCATAATTTAAATACTATCAATCATATTGATATATTTAAATCCATACAATTTAAATTAATTCCCTTTTAATTACGTTCTAAGTGTGTGACCCTATAGGTTATTATTATGTTGGCAATAATTTTAAAATCATATTATAAAATTATAAACAGTGAGCGGCATCTAGTAATACATCAATGCTACCCAAATAATAATAAGATCGGTGATTCGATACAACCTTTTCGTGACCAATGTTTCAATGTAATTTAATCCTTTTAACCTTGACATCCTAGATTAAACTCGAGGCATGGAATGTGTCATCCTCTTCATAATTTAATCTGAGTTTTCTTGATCGATGAGTAGACTATATGAAACAAATCACTATTTGAGCATGGCCATGCATTTCATAGTCCTACTCAATCAAGAGGCCTATGGATATCACCCCTAATATATAGGAGGGTTAAATTCCATCTAGATCACTCATATTCCTCACACGATTCATGATATACCCAATAATCACCTTTATCGTCCACCTATTAAAGGTAGCCTTTGATGATATCAAAGTACATAAATTCTCGTGTAGTAATATAGTGATTTCAGGTCGGAGGATCATTACATCATTGTCACTATGAGAATTGCTTATGACACTTTGCATAATGCTCCACGTAGAATTCTCATGGTGGGTCTGCCCAGTACATTGTTCTCTAACATGTACCTATGCATTGACTCAATATCTCATATATTTATGACCAATGAGATTTGGCCATCAGTCAATCCACATACTAGTCTCAATGTATCATTGTTGTCCCATTAACAATGACACTCGACTAGGGACATTTAAGAGTAATGATACTAATTGTAACTATATGATCTCATGTTCAAGTCACATACTTGAAGCCATATAATTTGTATCACTATTCTAAGGACTTTTATTATGTTGACATTTATATAACACAGTAAATAAAACCATAATAAAATAATTCATTTATTCAATCAAATATAATATCAAAAAATGTTTAAATAATTACATCAAAGAATTAGCCTCTAGGGCATAAACTCTAACAGTCTCTCACTTGCACTAGAGCCAATCACTCATGTATCTAATACCCATGGAACTAGTGTGACCTTCATACTTATGCTGCGACAAAGCTTTGGTCAGTGGATCTGCAACATTATCATCTGTTGGCACTCTGCTTATATGTACATCTCCTCTATCAATGATTTCACGGATGAGATGGTACCGCCTAAGTATATGCTTGGATCGTTGGTGAGATCTGGGTTCCTTAGCCTGTGCAATGGCTCCATTATTATCACAGTATAGCTCAACCGAATCAACAATGGTTGGAACAACACCAAGTTCAGTGACGAACTTTTTAATCCATACAGCCTCCTTGGCCCACTAGAAGTAGCAATATACTCAGCCTCTGTTGTAGAATCGGCTACTGTCTCTTGCTTCGAACTTTTCCAGCTAACAGCACCACCATTAAGGCAAAACACAAAACCTGACTGAGACTTATAGTCATCTGTGTCAGTCTGGAAACTAGCATCTGTGTAACCCTTTACTGTCAGTTCGTCTTCACCTCCATATACCAAGAATGAATCCTTAGTCCTTTTCAGGTACTTGAGGATATTCTTGACTGCTGTCCAGTGACCTTCACCTGGATTCGACTGGTATCTGCTCGTCATGCTCAAAGCATATGAGACATCCGGACGAGTACATATCATTGCATACATGATAGATCCAATTGCCGAAGCATAAGGGATCTTTCTCATACGCTCCTCATCATCATGTGATTTAGGACATTGGGCCTTAGAGATCTTAACACCATGAGACATGGGTAAGTGTCCTCTTTTTGCCTCTTGCATGCTGATCCGTTTCAGCACTTTATCAATATATGTACTTTGACTTAGGCCGAGCATTTTTCTCGATCTATCTCGATAGATCTTGATACCTAAAATGTAGGTTGCATCGCCCAAATCTTTCATGGAGAAACATTTTCCTAACCATGTTTTTACAGCCTGTAAGGAAGGAATGTCATTCCCAATAATTAATATGTCGTCAACATATAATACCAGGAATACAATGTGACTCCCACTAACCTTCTTATATACACAAGGTTCATCTTCATTTTTTATGAAGCCAAACTCTTTGACTGCTTCATCAAATCGAAGATTCCAACTCCGAGAGGCTTGCTTCAATCCATAAATGGATCGCTGCAGCTTACATACCTTTCCAGCATCCTTTGGATTGGCAAAACCCTCAGGTTGTGTCATATACACATCCTCAAGGAGATTTCCGTTAAGGAAAGCAGTTTTGACATCCGTCTGCCAGATTTCGTAATCATAAAAGGCTGCAATAGCAAGTAAGATCCTGATGGATTTAACCATTGCCACTGGAGAGAAGGTTTCATCATAGTCAACACCTTGAACTTGTTTGAAACCTTTTGCTACCAGTCGACCTTTATAGGTTTGTACATTACCATCCATGTCGGTTTTCTTCTTGAAAACCCACTTGCACCCGTTGGTTTTACCCCTTCGGGTGGATCAACCAAAGTCCATACTTGGTTAGTATACATGGAGTCCATCTCAGATTTCATGGCTTCAAGCCATCTCTCAGAATCTGGTCCATTCATAGCTTCTTGGTAGGAAGCAGGTTCATCATGATCTATGAGCATCACATCGCCATTTTGAGTCACAAGAAATCCATAATATCTCTCGGGCTCTTGGCGTGTCCTACCAGATCTACGAATGCCTCGTGTAATTTGAGCAGGTTCACTTTTCACAATATCTTGTGGTTCCTGCTCATGTTCCAACTCAGGTTCAATGATATTTTGTGGTTCTCGAACTTCTTCGAGTTCTACTTTCCTCCCACTGTTTTCTTTAGAGACAAATTCTCTTTCTAGAAAAATACCAGTTCGAGCAACAAATACTTTGTTCTCAGAAGGTTTGTAGAAATAATACCCTTTTGTTTCCTTTGGGTATCCCACAAAATTACATTTGTCAGATTTGGGTCCGAGCTTGTCAGAAGCCAGACGTTTTACAAACGCCTCGCAACCCCAAATCTTCATGAACGACATACTAGGACGTTTCCCAGTCCACATCTCATATGGTGTCTTATGAACCATCTTTGTAGGAACACGGTTAAGTGTGAATGCAGCTGTCTCTAGGGCATGACCCCAGAAGCTTATTGGAAGATCTGCATGACTCATCATCGATCGTACCATGTCCAACAAGGTGCGATTCCTCCTCTCAGACACACCATTCCATTGTGGTGTTCCAGGTGGAGTGAGCTGTGATATAATACCACACTCCTTTAGAAGGTCATCACAGTCTTGTCTTAAGTATTCACCTCCTCGATCGGATCGAAGGGCTTTTATGCTTTTGCCAAATTGGTTTTGAACTTCATTCTTGAATTCCTTGAACTTTTCAAAGGATTCGGATTTGTGTCTCATAAGATACACATATCCATATCTACTGAAGTCGTCAGTAAATGTAATGAAGTAATAAAACCCACCTCTTGCTAACGAACTCATGGGTCCGCATACATCACTATGTATAAGTCCCAATACATCGCTAGCCCGTTCACTGTGTCCAGTGAAAGAGGCTTTAGTCATCTTGCCTAATAAACAAGACTCGCATGTCTCATATGATTCAAAATCAAATGAATCCAAAAACCCATCTTTATGGAGTTTGGATATGCGTTTCTCATTTATATGGCCTAAACGACAGTGCCAAAGATATGTCGGATTTGAATCATTTGATTTAAATCGTTTTGTATTTATGTTATAAATAGGCATTTCTAAATTAAGAATATAAAGACCATTAAACAATTGTGCAACACCATAACATATTTCATTTAAGTAAAATGAACAACTGTTGTTCTTTATTAAAAATGAAAAACCTTTCTTGTCCAAACAAGAAACAGAAATAATGTTTTTGCTCATAGCAGGCACATAATAACAATACTCTAATTCTAATACTAGCCCAGTGGGCAAAAATAAATGATAAGTTCCTACGGCTAGTGCAGCAACTTTTGCTCCATTCCCAACTCGTAGGTCAACCTCGCCTTTCGCCAAAGTCCTACTCCTTCGGAGTTCCTGCACATTAACACAAATGTGAGAACCACATCCAGTATCCAATACCCATGATGTAGAAGTGGACAAATTGACTTCTATAACATATATACCTGAATCAGAAGTCATACTTCCTTTCTTTTTCTTCAGTTCTTCCAAATAAGCATGACAATTCCTCTTCCAGTGTCCAGATTTTCCACAGAAGTGACAATCACCTTCTTTAGCCACCCCACCTTTAGGTTTTAAAGCCTGTTTGGTTTTGGGATTGGGTTTGGCAGATTTAGATCCTATCTTCTTCTTGCCTTTCCCCATTCCCTTAGCATTCCCCTTTTGCACCATCATTATGGGAGCGGGTCCTGCCTTTTTCATGTTGTTCTCGGCAGTTCTTAACATGCTCAACAACTCAGTAAGTGGTTTCTCAATTTCATTCATGAGGTAATTCATAACAAATTGAGAGTAGCTGCTGTTCAAAGATTGCAAAACAAGATCAGTTTGGGCTTCCGGAGTAATCGAAAAACCCAACCTACCAAGGTACTCAATATACCCAATCATTTTCAGCACATGTGGACCAACTGGATCACGTTCACCCATCTTGCAGTGATACAACGCCTTGCTTGTATCATACCTCTCCTGTCGAGCATGCCCTTCGAACAATTTCTTGAGATGCTCGATCATCTCATAAGCATCCATTAACTCATGTTGCTTCTGAAGCTCAGAGTTCATAGTTGCTAGCATGAGACAACTCACGTCCAGAGCATCATCTTGATGCTTCTTATAAGCATTATGCTCTACACGTGGTGCAGTGTTAGCTGGTGCTGCAGGAATGGGCCCATCAAGGATATATAGCTTACGCTCCTGTTTGAGGACAATCCTCAAGTTCCTATGCCAGTCTAGGAAATTAACTCCACTCAGCTTTTCCTTCTCAAGGACTGATCGTAGTGAAAGACTATTTGTGTTGTTGTTTGCCATTGATATCTACAATTTATAAGTGCAAAAATAATAAGTCAAATTGCAGAATTTTGATATTATGTAATTGATAATAGTACATTCAAAATATACCTCCCACTATTTTATTCAAATTAATAGCCCTCACCATTAATTCGGAAATCATTTTTCAATTAAATCTTTCTAGTGAGCTAAGATCCATATTTCATTATGCCTTAAGTTAGCTTTGGCTATTCTCTCAAAACATAATTATTTAGGTAGACAACCCTTTGTCAATTATATCATATATAACTCTTAGATAGTTTGGTGAACAACATTTGTTTCTAGTCCATCTAATGGTACCTACCAAACTCTATGCCTCTAAGTCCACAATCCTATTGTGATAACTTAGTTAAGTCTGGCCCAATGATTTTAACAGTTTGGATATCACAATTATCCTATCGCATCTTACCAAGATAAATGGGGTACTTTACTTTGGCAAACCTACATCCATCGGTCAAGGTCTTGATGAGTGTTATTCATTGGAAGGCATCTGATTTAGACTTAATAATTTTATGAGGGATTTTAATAATTAATTTAGATCTCACCAATTTTAATCTTATTAAACATGCACATTATTTATCATATCATATCGTATACAAGCATAAATATAAAGTGCAAAATTAAATGTGTCACAGTTATGGCCCCAACCCTATGCCAATCTTTTCAAGCTAATGAAAAGATTGAAGGTCAGTCTAAGGTGGTAAAAGGTCTTCAAAATAGTAGCTTCCTTGGACCTTCCTCATGCATGTGTCTCCTCTCCATCATCATCTTGTCATCTTGATAGGTTACAATTGTACATTACATGACATAAAGAAACCTCGAGTTACATTCGAGGGGATTTAGATGAGAAGAGAATATTACATCAGAATTTATAGAAAGGCACGACATGCAAGCCGTATTTCAAAACCAAAACCACTAACCTATGGGTCAAAAGGGCCATAACTGTGCACCATGCATATCACAATAAGCACATGACACAATTTATATAATTAAAGATAACTATATACAAAATATTGGGGTCACGACCATCGTGCGCTACGACGGGGGGGTCCAAGGGGGGGCTCCCCCCCTGGCGGTGGTCCGGCTGACCGATCAGCCGGCGGGTGGTCTCGCTGCCCAGTCAGCGAGCAGGGCCGGGGGCAGCGCCCTGGGAATTTTTTTTTTTGAACTACAATCTATATTGTAGAATTTTTCATACAAATCTCTGAAACAATTCCAGAATCATATACAATCCGCTAACACACTCATACTAACAATACACCCAGAACATATCATATATGTCCAGTTTCGATTAATCATATTAAATCGAATCTTCATGTTTCTAATCCAATTAGAACAGAAGTTGAATTGTTATTCCACCTTCTAGGATACAAATATCAGAACATCATATACATGCATATATATTACAGATTTCCAGAATACGCATACTGTGACGCCCCCAAATTCCAGGACAGCCACTTGGTCTCTCGAATTCGGTTCATCACGTGCTCATGGTAATATATCACAATAATAAAAATTAAATATCATACGATCACAGCGGAAAATCTATTCTAGAATAATTTACAACGATTTATTATAATTATTCCCCCAAGTCTCGCAACCTACAGTACTTAATAGATTACATAATAATATCAGTTAACGACTTATTACATAATCTAACTTAAGCTTAAACATAATCAAATCCAGTCTTACTACATCATCTTCATACAATATTAATAAATTTAAAACATAACAGACATAAGCTAGTTGGTAGCTTTGCCCTTGCCCTTATCAACGCCCGAAGGTTCACCATGCTCTGCCTTAATTGAAATGTTTTAGGGAAAGCAAGAATGAGCACAAATTGCCCAGCAAGTAATATACAATAAGGGTGAATAATAAGATTCTCAATTCTCGAAAGGGTATAGCAAGGTTTGATAGCTCAAGAATAACAAGAATATCAACAGTTCTCAATAACAGTCGCTAAGGACAGGATATGATTCAATAATAAGTCAATTCAAGATTTCAAATAACTGAATACTGAGCAGTCACTAAGGACTATGAACTTCTACTAGAATTGACAGTAATAAACTGAAAATCCAATAAAAACAGGTACAACAGGTGATCAGCCTAAAGTACCATCGTTATGCATAACAATCAATCATACTCAAGTGTGCACGTCGGTTCTCCGACAATTATATATTCCCTTCAAAGAAGGTTGTTCTTCTCAGTCAAATACAAGATCCCGCACCAATCAATTAGTTTGGGTCATTTTTCAATAACATAAGTCTAGCCGAATCAAATGGCATAGACACTTTCACAATATTCAAGAACAATACTAAGTTCAACATGAATAATAGCTTTAATGAAATAAGAGTTCAAGTATGCTAATTCAATTCAAACAATTAAGTAGGAAACTAGTTCGCAATATACAAAGATAGAATACTTGTATCCAAAGAGATAAGTTTTAGATACTCGCTTACGATATCCGTTGAATAAAGTAATGCAAGGGTTTAGGATACTTGCATTATGCGTAGTTTACTCACGTAAAGCTAGTCAACACTTTTGAATTCCTATCGTAATGATAGTCATTAGTCATATAATTTAACTTCACAATATATCTTCGAATATACGATCAACACACAAGCTAAGTTTTACCCTAGCTACACAATTATTTAGTATCTAATTTCTATTCTTAACTTTCTCTTTTCTCAAGTTGATCATATTCATACATCGTTACTATCATGTGAGACTACCACAATTAGCAAACATATTCGCATATTATTAATATCACATAAGACTACAATCAATACTAAATATATTTTATTTTAGCAAGTTATGGCATTCTCATAAGTTAACCGTCAAAATCGGGTTCAAGTGACATCATATAATATCACGTAGCATGTATACATTTTTAAAGGATACTTTTATGTTTGTATACAATCTTTCCTCGTTCTAATCATTTATGATTTTGTTTTAATTCACGATCCCTAACAACTTAAATGTCATGAATTCACATAAATTGTCATGCTTATCATTTAGACATATAAAGTAGTCATATATTTTATTGATACGCATGTTCATATGTTTCTTATGTCATGGATATGTGATTCTAGCATTATTACTAGTTCGTGACTTAATCAAACTCATGCTTGATTAACTTGCATTACATCTAACAAGTACGTACATATATGATGCCTTCAAACTACATTCAATCATGTTGAAAATATCAGAATGTAGAGTCCTAATATAACATGTCAAAGTCCACATTTAAAGCTTATGTTGTCATTAGTAAAGCTTGCTAATAAGGCCTAACATGCTCATGCTATCTAGATTCATATGTTAACATATTTGACCCGCATTTCAAGGTCACATAACATGCTTGAAAAGTCAGAATGTATACATGGTCTTTACATGTCAATATCAACCTTCCAAACTTGTATTTTTGTTAGAAAGGTGCACTAGTTGGGTTCACATGTTCATATTATATCACGATACATATATACTTAAGTCAATATGCATTCCATGTGTTTCTAGGTCATACAAACGTGTCTCAAAAGTCAGAATACTATTATGGTATTTATATATCCAAGTTCCTATTTTCATAACTTTAAGTTTTCTTTGAAATATTCAACTAAAACAACTAGCATAGATTGCTATAACCTAGTAACCTTATTCCATATGTTAATGTGAGTTATATGCATATCCTAACAGTACATCATGCTCAATACATCAGAAGATATAAAAGAAATCATCAACAAATTCTGCAGTGGCGCGCGGCCGCGCCCAAATTGTACTAGGGAGACGCGCGGCCGCGCTGCTCCCGTTCTAGACCAGAAGATGTTCTGTTATTGCAGAGCTTCAGAATTTCTCATAATGTACTTAGCTAGCATACTTGCCTACCATCACTTTACATTCCTAACACATAGATATACTTAACAACTTATGCTAGCACCTTATCACACACTAATTTCAACAATATCATGCAATCTCTATGAATTGAAATTTAAATGGGTTTAGAGGTTATACCTCTTGAGCTCAAACTTGCACAAGACTTGTTCTCAAATTCAGATTATAAACTCACAATACTCTCTCTATATCAACTTAGCACAAATTTTAGCAACATAGAAAATGAAGAGAGACTTGGTATTTATAGGAGAATTCAATATCCATACAAAGCAATTGCCCCAAGGTTTGAAACAATGGGGGAAATGAAGAACTAGAGGATTGAGGGGAGTTGATGGAATAGTGTCCAACCACCCCCATCACCCACATCCTTCTTCATCATGAGCATCATTGGCTAGCTAGGAAGTTGACATGAGGGAGTAGCTTAGGCCTTTGGCCTTTCACGTGGGAGAAGAGATAGTGACTATCATTTAGGGACAAGGCAATATGAAACTCAGCATTTGCAACATGAAGTGTATTAACACTAAGGCCATATATACATATACACTTAGGCTATTATATATTTATTCATACTATATTTTATAATTAACATTATAGTGTAAGTCACATGCTTAATATTTCAAGGTAGTAGATGTGATATGGCAATGTAACATACATATCATCCATGTACATTTATTAATACCGGATACAATCACATCACATTATTTTCTTCATTAAATTCTACAATCAACAAGTGATTTCAATATATTCATGATATATCATTTTAATGTATACTTACATACACATTGTCACATAGGTATTAATCATGTAGCTCACATAGTTTAATTAATCTTAATACATGGTCCATATGTGTAATATATTCACATTGCATTATATAGCATAGTTTATGTATACTTGTATGGTTACACCTAAGTGTTTCTCTACACTATATAATATAGTCGTATTATATATTATTGCATGCTTGTACATAACAATCAATATAATCTTATTATATTAATAACTTACTTATTTGTTTTATTATTCATAATGTCAAATAAATAAATTATTTATCTTATCAATTAATTAACAATAATATTAATTAATCCATTCCTCATCGATTACTAATAACACCTAATTAATAATCATAGGATTCATTATCACATTAACAAGTATAAATCTCAGCACAATTATAAACAAGTGGTTTATTATTATTATATTTCTTGCAATAATAATAATCACGTATTATTAATCAATCACAGTTAATATTCCATAACCATCAACTAATATTTTACAATAGCAATTAACAATTAATATAGATTAATTGTTTACTTAATAATTCATTCGTTAATTAATATAATTATTAATATTTCCCATCACTGTGCCACACTAGGCTCTCAACGAGTTTATCGTAAACTCCATATTTTTCTCAATTGTCATAGATATTCAATTTAATATAATTGAATTTAATCATTCTCATAACACAAAATCATTTATATTCAAATAAATTCTCATTTCCATTAATATAATTATTTAATAATAATAGGAAATTCTCGGGTATTACACATACATGCAGAATATCATATATTCAATTTCAGATCGGTAAACATGCATCAGCATATATCATATATAACGAATACAATTAAAACACGTAATCTGAATTAATCGTTTCGTAAGTAGCTCTGATACCACTGTAGGGATTTCGGCACATAAACGCAGCGGAAATTAAAAATTTTTGAAACCCTAAAATAGGATCCGTGCGAAAACATATTAATTCAGAGGTTAAGATATGTTTTATCGATTATTCAAGCTTGAAAGGAGACGATGGAGATTCTGGAACTGCTTCGAATCCTCAACACAATCCAACGGAACTGCGCCTCTACGGTATCCACACGAACGTCCCGCGAATCGTCACACGATCTGCAGCAAGGAAAGCTGCGGTACTAGCCGCCAAGGATCTGGACTTTTCGAAATTTTTCTCTCTAGTCTCTCTCTAAGAGCGGCTAGGGTTTTTATATCGATTATACCCTAAACGGCTGATATATCATATATATAGCAGTTAAAGGAATTAACCAAAACCTAATCCAATTAGAAATATAAAATCTGAATTTATATATATATATATATATATATATATATATATATATCTTAATTAAGTCTTACTTAATTAATATACATATATATATATATATATATATACAAATTATCCTATTAATTTAAATTCATAATTTAAATACTATCAATCATATTGATATATTTAAATCCATACAATTTAAATTAATTCCCTTTTAATTACGTTCTAAGTGTGTGACCCTATAGGTTATTATTATGTTGGCAATAATTTTAAAATCATATTATAAAATTATAAACAGTGAGCGGCATCTAGTAATGCATCAATGCTACCCAAATAATAATAAGATCGGTGATTCGATACAACCTTTTCGTGACCAATGTTTCAATGTAATTTAATCCTTTTAACCTTGACATCCTAGATTAAACTCGAGGCATGGAATGTGTCATCCTTTTCATAATTTAATCTGAGTTTTCTTGATCGATGAGTAGACTATATGAAACAAATCACTATTTGAGCATGGCCATGCATTTCATAGTCCTACTCAATCAAGAGGCCTATGGATATCACCCCTAATATATAGGAGGGTTAAATTCCATCTAGATCACTCATATTCCTCACACGATTCATGATATACCCAATAATCACCTTTATCGTCCACCTATTAAAGGTGGCCTTTGATGATATCAAAGTACATAAATTCTCGTGTAGTAATATAGTGATTTCAGGTCGGAGGATCATTACATCATTGTCACTATGAGAATTGCTTATGACACTTTGCATAATGCTCCACGTAGAATTCTCATGGTGGGTCTGCCCAGTACATTGTTCTCTAACATGTACCTATGCATTGACTCAATATCTCATATATTTATGACCAATGAGATTTGGCCATCAGTCAATCCACATACTAGTCTCAATGTATCATTGTTGTCCCATTAACAATGACACTCGACTAGGGACATTTAAGAGTAATGATACTAATTGTAACTATATGATCTCATGTTCAAGTCACATACTTGAAGCCATATAATTTGTATCACTATTCTAAGGACTTTTATTATGTTAACATTTATGTAACACAGTAAATAAAACCATAATAAAATAATTCATTTATTCAATCAAATATAATATCAAAAAATGTTTAAATAATTACATCAAAGAATTAGCCTCTAGGGCATAAACTCTAACAGAAGGCTCGTTGGACCTTTCGTTCTTAACTGCAATGTTATTATTACGCAAGAGTGAGCACGATTGCCCACAAGTATAATAATATGACAACAATATAATAACATGCGAGTGAATCAAAGACATCTGAATAAATAAACTCAACTTTTGACTCAAGAATGAATAACAGGAATCAAAAGAACGTCTGAGGGTCATAAGACCTTGAACTATGTCCTAGGTTGTAAAGTTTTTATGCTTTAAACCTTTAACAGTCATAAGACTATGGACTCTACTTCTCGTACTTAGGGGGATCAGCCCTTAGTACCATACTGTGCACAATATCTCAACGCTAAAGCGTAAATAATCCCCTTTTACAGGGTTGTTCATCTCAGTTTTGACATCAGAGTCCGCACCAAAGGAAGTTTGGTTTGGATAAACTCAATAAGTATTTTGGAATTTAGAACGTTCATCAACTATGGACTAGTCGAATCAATAAGGGTTCACTAGTCCTATAAGGTTCAACAATAACATCGATATTCAACTTGAATAATAAATTTCAAGAGTATACAATCGAATAAGTATTGTATAACTGAGTCATGCTTTTAAAAGAGTTACAATATGTAATATGAATTTCGAACTGGAACAATTAAGAACACGAGCTTACTCGATATAGAAACACAAGTCTAAGACTTAATAAATGAATAAATTAAAATTTAGGGAACTTGCTAAATTAATAAGTTAGGGATAGGATACTTGCCTCTTGCACAAGCTACAAATATAATTACAATTCACTTCCTCAACGTCCTACACATTACATTATGTATACGACATCGATTAGTTTTCATAACTACCATGTTTAACTGTAGAACTATTCACTTAAGTTCGACTTACAACTTGGTTTATAATATTACTCAATGGCTAACCACATAACATGAATGTAAACTCACAACATGCATATCACACATGTATAGCCCTTTAAACAATCATAATCAAGTTTTACAATTACGATATTCAAGTTCGCACTTAGTTTGTTAACTTGAACCTTCACATTATCTTATACATGTCAATAACTTAATTTATTAATCATGAACTTCAAATCATATAATATTCATGTATGTAACTTAAAACATCTTTTATTATCGAGAACACTACACTTGTGTGCGTGCATGTCCGAAACCCTCCGATTGCCTCCGAATACGCATCAGTCACAAAGATGGCCATTTTTACCCATTTTAACGATTTCAAATTGAAAAACTTAAAGAATGAAAGTTGTAGGTCTACTCGTTATCTTTCCGAATCATCTTGAATCGCCTTAATCGGAGTTCGTATGAAAACGTTATGCTTATTTTACTACAGGAGGTCAAAACAGTCTCGAAAATAAAAAAAAACAAAGGCTCCTGGACAGCCCTTATACCCATTGGGGCGGGTCCTAATACCCATGAACACCCGCTGGGGGCGGGTCCCCCTGCTGGTGCACTCCCTGGTTCGCGATTTTGACAGTTCGTTGGCCCAATTACTCCAATTAAATGCAAATTAAACTCACACAGGGATTTCTATGAAATACGAACTTCATAGAAACATCATACAATGTTACTAACATGTTTTTAACATCTTAAATCATGAAATTACTCTAATCAAACCATTAAATTTCACTGTTCTTGGTGTTCTTGACGGTTTTGAAGAAAATCAAGAAATTCAACGTTACGGATTCGTTATAACACCGAATCCGTTCGTTTAACTTCCGTTTTGTTCGTATAAACGTGTACAATCATATGCAAATGTTAATTCAAAGTTAAACCATCGATTCATGGTATAAAATTTGTACGTAAGGGCCGTAAGGGCCGTATGGCCATATATACGACTCTGTAATTTTTGAAAATCCAATTTAAACAAAATTCGATTACTGCAAGTTATGCATATATGGCATATAATATGTTATAAACACATATGAACACACATATAGCCATATAATGAACAAATATCAATTTTTTTTCCATTCACAGAGAATTTTTAAAGCACGTAAATGGAAAACTCTGTAACTTTTGAAAAATCAAATTAAGCATAACTACATGGATTTAATCGCATTAAATCATGCATACATGATATACAACATGTTATGATCATACAATAACACATATAAAATCATATCATACATTAATTATCAAATTAGTTATTCACAGAGAATTTCTAACATACGTTAATGGAAAACTTTAAGAACTTGAATTTAAAAACTTAGGAGAAGGAATTACCCTTGCTAGTTTGTGAAGATGATTCAAGGATGATGAAAATCTTCTCTCAATTCTCTGTGTTTTCTTCGTTGAGTTTTTCTCTCTAAAATTTTACTCTGATGAAATATAAAATTTTATATGTTATATGTTTATATAAGCCTATATAATTATACGCATATTCAAGCTGGTGGAGTCGTGGTCGGTTAATGCCCTTAGTGGGTTAACTGGCCAACTCCTCATAGGGCCTCGCTTGGCTAGCTCATTTATTTCTCCTTTCCACTTATTTTAATAAACTTTTATTATATAGTAAATCGTCACACTTCTAATTAATCAATTAATGTTATTTAAATCACTTAAATAAAATAGCATAAATTCATATTAAATCACATAGTCACATAATTAAAATTCTCATTCATTAATTATGCCAAATCATTAAATCTCTAATTAATTATTTAAATTAATTAGAATAACATTATGCTTATTAATTAATATATTAATCAAATAAGCTCAATTAAATACATACTTTGAATATAAAATTCACCACATTAATTTAACTAATGTGACACGTATAATTAAATTAATCTACCACAATTTCATCAATTAATTATTTAACTCAATAATTAAATCATCGAAAAATATTTATTTAATTCAATAAATATTCAATTTAAATTACAAAAATCTTGTTCGTCACATAATCACCTCTTTCTTTCACAATTTTAGAGAACTAAAGAAACAATAAAAAGGTCTCCTTAAATGAAGACTTGTGTGAGATGTACGCATCGCTTTTAACGTGATAGTCATGGGATTGCACCTTTTAATGCTAATCAAACTAGAACGAAGTTATAGGACTTCTAATCACCACTTTGCTTGACAATTTTAAAGCACCAATGAAACAATAAGAAGGTCTCCCTAAATGAAGACTTGTGCGAGATGTTTGCATGGTTTTGAACGAGAAAGTCATGGGTTTCTTGTTTTGACGCTAATCAAACTAGAATGAAGTAATACAACTTCTAATCACCTCTTTCTTTGTAAATTTGAAACAACCAATGAAACAATATGAAGGTCTCCCTAAATGAAGACTTGTGTGAGATCTACGAATCGTTTTGGACGCGATAGTGATGGGTTTGCCCCTTTTGATGCTAATTTCAACTAGAACAAAGTAATAGGACTCATAATCATCTATATTTTGACAAATCAGAAAACTATTGAAACAATACGAAGGTATCCTTAAATGAAGACTTGTGTGAGATGTACGAATCGTTTTGAAGGCTATAGTGATAGGATTGATCCTTTTGATGCTAATCAAACTAGAACGAAGTCATAGGACTCATAATCACCTCTTTCTTTGACAATTTGAGAGAACCAATGAAATAATAAGAAGTTCTCCCTAAATCAAGACTTGGTGTGAGATGTACGCATCGTTTTTAACGCGATAGTCATGGGATTACTCCTTTTGATGGTAATCAAATTAGAACGAAGTGTAATAGGACTCTTAATCGCCCCTTTCTTGCATAATTTTAGAAAACCAATGAAACAATAAGAAGGTCTCCATAAATGAAGACTTGTGTGAGATCTACGTATCGTTTTTGGATGCGATAGTGATGTGATTGCTCCTTTTGATGCTAATTTCAACTAGAACTAAGCAATAGAATTCATAATCACCTATATTTTGACAATTTGAGAGAACTAATGAAACATTAAGAAGGTCTCCCTAAATGAATATATGTGTGAGATGTACGGATTGTTCTGAAGGCACTAGTGATAGGATTGCTCCTTTTGATGCTAATCAAACTAGAACGAATTCATAGGAGTTATAATCACCTCTTTCTTTGACAATTTGAGAGATCCAATGAAATAGTAAGAAGGTCTCCAAAAATCAAGACTTGTGTGAGATGTACGCATCGTTTTTAACGCGATAGTCATAGGATTGTTCCTTTTGATGCTAATCAAATTAAAACGAAGTAATAAGACTCCTAATCACCTCTTTCTTTCACAATTTTAGGGAACCAAAGAAACAATAAGAAGGTCTCCTTAAATGAAGACTTGTGTGAGATGTACGCATCGTTTTTAACGCGATAGTCATGGGATTGCTCCTGTTGATGCTAATCAAACTAGAACGAATTTATAGGACTTCTAATCACCTCTTTCCTTGACAATTTTAAAGCACCAATGAAACAATAAGAAGGTCTCCCTAAATGAAGACTTGTGCGAGATGTACGCATGGTTTTGAACGAGATAGTCATGGATTTCTCGTTTTGACGCTAATCAAATTAGAACGAAGTAGTACAACTTCTAATCACCTTTTTCTTTGTAAATTTGAAACAACCAATGAAACAATATGAAGGTCTCCCTAAATGAAGACTTGTGTGAGATCTACGAATCGTTTTGGACGCGATAGTGATGGGTTTGCTCCTTTTGATGCTAATTTCAACTAGAACGAAGTAATAGGAGTCATGATCATCTATATTTTGACAATTCAGAGAACTAATGAAACAATACGAAGGTATCCTTAAATGAAGACTTGTGTGAGATGTACGAATCGTTTTGAAGGCTATAGTGATAGGAGTGATCCTTTTGATGCTAATCAAACTAGAACGAATTCATAGCACTCATAATCACCTCTTTCTTTGACAATTTGAGAGAACCAAATAAATAATAAGTTCTCCCTAAATCAAGACTTGGTGTGAGATGTACCCATCGTTTTTAACGCGATAGTCATGGGATTACTCCTTTTGATGGTAATCAAATTAGAACGAATTAATAGGACTCTTACTCACCTCTTTCATTCATAAGTTTAGGAAACCAATGAAACAATATGAAGGTCTCCATAAATGAAGACTTGTGTGAGATCTACGCATCGTTTTGGACGCGATAGTGATGTGATTACTCCTTTTGATGCTAATTTCAACTAGAAAAAGTAATAGAATTCATAATCACCTATATTTTGACAATTTGAGAGAACTAATGAAACATTAAGAAGGTCTCCCTAAATGAAGACTTGTGTGAGATGTACGGATTGTTATGAAGGCACTAGTGATAGGATTGCTCCTTTTGATGCTAATCAAACTAGAACGAATTCATAGGACTTATAATCACCTCTTTCTTTGACAATTTGAGAGATCCATTGAAACAGTAAGAAGGTCTCCCTAAATCAAGACTTGTGTGAGATGTACGCATCCTTTTTAACGCGATAGTCAAAGGATTGCTCCTTTTGATGCTAATCAAATTAGAACGAAGTAATAAGACTCCTAATCACGGACTCATAATAATCTATATTTTGACAACTCAGAGAACTATTGAAACAGTACGAAGGTGTCCTTAAATGAAGACTTGTGTGAGATGTACGAATCGTTTTGAAGGCTATAGTGATAGGATTGATCCTTTTGATACTAATCAAACTAGAACGAAGTCATAGGACTCATAATCACTTCTTTCTTTGACAATTTGAGAGAACCAATGAAATAATATGAAGTTCTCCCTAAATCAAGACTTGGTGTGAGATGTACGCATCGTTTTTAACGCGATAGTTATGGGATTACTCCTTTTGATGGTAATCAAATTAGAACGAAGTAATAGGACTCTTAATCACCTCTTTCTTTCATAATTTTAGGAAACCAATGAAACAATAAGAAGGTCTCCATAAATGAAGGCTTGTGTGAGATCTACACATCGTTTTGGAAGCGATAGTGATGTGATTGCTCCTTTGGATGCTAATTTCAACTAGAACGAAGTAATTGAATTCATAATCACCTATATTTTTACAATTTGAGAGAATTAATGAAACATTATGAAGGTCTCCCTAAATGAAGACTTGTGCGAGATGTACGGAATGTTTTGAAAGTAATAGTGATAAGATTGCTCCTTTTGATGCTAATCAAACTAGAACGAATTCATAGGACTTATAATCACCTCTTTCTTTGACAATTTGAGAGATCCAATGAAATAGTAAGCAGGTCTCCAAAAATCAAGACTTGTGTGAGATGTACGCATCGTTTTTAACGCGATAGTCATAGGATTGTTCCTTTTGATGCTAATCAAATTAAAACGAAGTAATAAGACTCCTAATCACCTCTTTCTTTCACAATTTTAGGGAACCAAAGAAACAATAAGAAGGTCTCCTTAAATGAAGACTTCTGTGAGATGTACGCATCGTTTTTAACGCGATAGTCATGGGATTGCTCCTGTTGATGCTAATCAAACTAGAACGAATTTATAGGACTTCTAATCACCTCTTTCCTTGACAATTTTAAAGCACCAATGAAACAATAAGAAGGTCTCCCTAAATGAAGACTTGTGCGAGATGTACGCATGGTTTTGAACGAGATAGTCATGGATTTCTCGTTTTGACGCTAATCAAATTAGAACGAAGTAGTACAACTTCTAATCACCTTTTTCTTTGTAAATTTGAAACAACCAATGAAACAATATGAAGGTCTCCCTAAATGAAGACTTGTGTGAGATCTACGAATCGTTTTGGACGCGATAGTGATGGGTTTGCTCCTTTTGATGCTAATTTCAACTAGAACGAAGTAATAGGAGTCATGATCATCTATATTTTGACAATTCAGAGAACTAATGAAACAATACGAAGGTATCCTTAAATGAAGACTTGTGTGAGATGTACGAATCGTTTTGAAGGCTATAGTGATAGGACTGATCCTTTTGATGCTAATCAAACTAGAACGAATTCATAGCACTCATAATCACCTCTTTCTTTGACAATTTGAGAGAACCAATTAAATAATAAGTTCTCCCTAAATCAAGACTTGGTGTGAGATGTACCCATCGTTTTTAACGCGATAGTCATGGGATTACTCCTTTTGATGGTAATCAAATTAGAACGAATTAATAGGACTCTTACTCACCTCTTTCATTCATTAGTTTAGGAAACCAATGAAACAATATGAAGGTCTCCATAAATGAAGACTTGTGTGAGATCTACGCATCGTTTTGGACGCGATAGTGATGTGATTACTCCTTTTGATGCTAATTTCAACTAGAACAAAGTAATAGAATTCATAATCACCTATATTTTGACAATTTGAGAGAACTAATGAAACATTAAGAAGGTCTCCCTAAATGAAGACTTGTGTGAGATGTACGGATTGTTATGAAGGCACTAGTGATAGGATTGCTCCTTTTAATGCTAATCAAACTAGAACGAATTCATAGGACTTATAATCACCTCTTTCTTTGACAATTTGAGAGATCCATTGAAACAGTAAGAAGGTCTCCCTAAATCAAGACTTGTGTGAGATGTACGCATCCTTTTTAACGTGATAGTCAAAGGATTGCTCCTTTTGATGCTAATCAAATTAGAACGAAGTAATAAGACTCCTAATCACGGACTCATAATAATCTATATTTTGACAACTCAGAGAACTATTGAAACAGTACGAAGGTGTCCTTAAATGAAGACTTGTGTGAGATGTACGAATCGTTTTGAAGGCTATAGTGATAGGATTGATCCTTTTGATACTAATCAAACTAGAACGAAGTCATAGGACTCATAATCACTTCTTTCTTTGACAATTTGAGAGAACCAATGAAATAATATGAAGTTCTCCCTAAATCAAGACTTGGTGTGAGATGTACGCATCATTTTTAACGCGATAGTTATGGGATTACTCCTTTTGATGGTAATCAAATTAGAACGAAGTAATAGGACTCTTAATCACCTCTTTCTTTCATAATTTTAGGAAACCAATGAAACAATAAGAAGGTCTCCATAAATGAAGGCTTGTGTGAGATCTACACATCGTTTTGGAAGCGATAGTGACGTGATTGCTCCTTTGGATGCTAATTTCAACTAGAACGAAGTAATTGAATTCATAATCACCTATATTTTTACAATTTGAGAGAATTAATGAAACATTATGAAGGTCTCCCTAAATGAAGACTTGTGCGAGATGTACGGAATGTTTTGAAAGTAATAGTGATAAGATTGCTCCTTTTGATGCTAATCAAACTAGAACGAATTCATAGGACTTATAATCACCTCTTTTTTTGACAATTTGAGAGATCCAATGAAACAGTAAGAAGGTCTCCCTAAATCAAGACTTGTTTGAGATGTACGCATCGTTTTTAACGCGATAGTCATAGGATTGCTCCTTTTGATCCTAATCAAATTAAAACGATGTAATAAGACTCCTAATCACCTCTTTCTTTCACAATTTTAGAGAACCAAAGAAACAATAAGAAGATCTCCTTAAATGAAGACTTGTGTGAGATGTACGCATCGTTTTTAATGCGATAGTCATGGGATTACTCCTTTTGATGCTAATCAAACTAGAACGAAGTTATAGGACTTCTAATCACCTCTTTCCTTGAAAATTTTAAAGCACCAATGAAACAATAAGAATGTCTCCCTAAATGAAGACTTGTGCGAGATGTACGCATGGGTTTGAACTAGATAGTTGTGGGTTTCTAGTTTTGACGCTAATCAAACTAGAATGAAGTAATACAACTTCTAATCACCTCTTTCTTTGTAAATTTGAAACAACCAATGAAACAATATGAAGGTCTCCCTAAATGAAGACTTGTGTGAGATCTACGAATCGTTTTGGACGCGATAGTGATGGGTTTGCCCCTTTTGATGCTAATTTCAACTAGAACAAAGTAATAGGACTCATAATCATCTATATTTTGACAAATCAGAGAACTATTGAAACAATACGAAGGTATCCTTAAATGAAGACTTGTGTGAGATGTACGAATCGTTTTGAAGGCTATAGTGATAGGATTGATCCTTTTGATGCTAATCAAACTAGAACGAAGTCATAGTACTCATAATCACCTCTTTCTTTGACAATTTGAGAGAACCAATGAAATAATAAGAAGTTCTCCCTAAATCAAGACTTGGTGTGAGATGTACGCATCGTTTTTAACGCGATAGTCATGGGATTACTCTTTTTGATGGTAATCAAATTAGAACGAATTGTAATAGGACTCTTAATCACCCCTTTCTTGCATAATTTTAGAAAACCAATGAAACAATATGAAGATCTCCATAAATGAAGACTTGTATGAGATCTACGTATCGTTTTTGGATGCGATAGTGATGTGATTGCTCCTTTTGATGCTAATTTCAACTAGAACGAAGCAATAGAATTCATAATCACCTATATTTTGACAATTTGAGAGAACTAATGAAACATTAAGAAGGTCTCCCTAAATGAATATATGTGTGAGATGTACGGATTGTTTTGAAGGCACTAGTGATAGGATTGCTCCTTTTGATGCTAATCAAACTAGAACGAATTCATAGGACTTATAATCACCTCTTTCTTTGACAATTTGAGAGATCCAATGAAATAGTAAGAAGGTCTCCAAAAATCAAGACTTGTGTGAGATGTACGCATCGTTTTTAACGCGATAGTCATAGGATTGTTCCTTTTGATGCTAATCAAATTAAAACGAAGTAATAAGACTCCTAATCACCTCTTTCTTTCATAATTTTAGGGAACCAAAGAAACAATAAGAAGGTCTCCTTAAATGAAGATTTGTGTGAGATGTACGCATCGTTTTTAACGCGATAGTTATGGGATTGCTCCTGTTGATGCTAATCAAACTAGAACGAATTTATAGGACTTCTAATCACCTCTTTCCTTGACAATTTTAAAGCACCAATGAAACAATAAGAAGGTCTCCCTAAATGAAGACTTGTGCGAGATGTACGCATGGTTTTGAACGAGATAGTCATGGATTTCTCGTTTTGACGCTAATCAAATTAGAACGAAGTAGTACAACTTCTAATCACCTTTTTCTTTGTAAATTTGAAACAACCAATGAAACAATATGAAGGTCTCCCTAAATGAAGACTTGTGTGAGATCTACGAATCGTTTTGGACGCGATAGTGATGGGTTTGCTCCTTTTGATGCTAATTTCAACTAGAACGAAGTAATAGGAGTCATGATCATCTATATTTTGACAATTCAGAGAACTAATGAAACAATACGAAGGTATCCTTAAATGAAGACTTGTGTGAGATGTACGAATCGTTTTGAAGGCTATAGTGATAGGAGTGATCCTTTTGATGCTAATCAAACTAGAACGAATTCATAGCACTCATAATCACCTCTTTCTTTGACAATTTGAGAGAACCAAATAAATAATAAGTTCTCCCTAAATCAAGACTTGGTGTGAGATGTACCCATCGTTTTTAACGCGATAGTCATGGGATTACTCCTTTTGATGGTAATCAAATTAGAACGAATTAATAGGACTCTTACTCACCTCTTTCATTCATAAGTTTAGGAAACCAATGAAACAATATGAAGGTCTCCATAAATGAAGACTTGTGTGAGATCTACGCATCGTTTTGGACGCGATAGTGATGTGATTACTCCTTTTGATGCTAATTTCAACTAGAACAAAGTAATAGAATTCATAATCACCTATATTTTGACAATTTGAGAGAACTAATGAAACATTAAGAAGGTCTCCCTAAATGAAGACTTGTGTGAGATGTACGGATTGTTATGAAGGCACTAGTGATAGGATTGCTCCTTTTGATGCTAATCAAACTAGAACGAATTCATAGGACTTATAATCACCTCTTTCTTTGACAATTTGAGAGATCCATTGAAACAGTAAGAAGGTCTCCCTAAATCAAGACTTGTGTGAGATGTACGCATCCTTTTTAACGCGATAGTCAAAGGATTGCTCCTTTTGATGCTAATCAAATTAGAACGAAGTAATAAGACTCCTAATCACGGACTCATAATAATCTATATTTTGACAACTCAGAGAACTATTGAAACAGTACGAAGGTGTCCTTAAATGAAGACTTGTGTGAGATGTACGAATCGTTTTGAAGGCTATAGTGATAGGATTGATCCTTTTGATACTAATCAAACTAGAACGAAGTCATAGGACTAATAATCACTTCTTTCTTTGACAATTTGAGAGAACCAATGAAATAATATGAAGTTCTCCCTAAATCAAGACTTGGTGTGAGATGTACGCATCGTTTTTAACGCGATAGTTATGGGATTACTCCTTTTGATGGTAATCAAATTAGAACGAAGTAATAGGACTCTTAATCACCTCTTTCTTTCATAATTTTAGGAAACCAATGAAACAATAAGAAGGTCTCCATAAATGAAGGCTTGTGTGAGATCTACACATCGTTTTGGAAGCGATAGTGATGTGATTGCTCCTTTGGATGCTAATTTCAACTAGAACGAAGTAATTGAATTCATAATCACCTATATTTTTACAATTTGAGAGAATTAATGAAACATTATGAAGGTCTCCCTAAATGAAGACTTGTGCGAGATGTACGGAATGTTTTGAAAGTAATAGTGATAAGATTGCTCCTTTTGATGCTAATCAAACTAGAACGAATTCATAGGACTTATAATCACCTCTTTCTTTGACAATTTGAGAGATCCAATGAAATAGTAAGCAGGTCTCCAAAAATCAAGACTTGTGTGAGATGTACGCATCGTTTTTAACGCGATAGTCATAGGATTGTTCCTTTTGATGCTAATCAAATTAAAACGAAGTAATAAGACTCCTAATCACCTCTTTCTTTCACAATTTTAGGGAACCAAAGAAACAATAAGAAGGTCTCCTTAAATGAAGACTTGTGTGAGATGTACGCATCGTTTTTAACGCGATAGTCATGGGATTGCTCCTGTTGATGCTAATCAAACTAGAACGAATTTATAGGACTTCTAATCACCTCTTTCCTTGACAATTTTAAAGCACCAATGAAACAATAAGAAGGTCTCCCTAAATGAAGACTTGTGCGAGATGTACGCATGGTTTTGAACGAGATAGTCATGGATTTCTCGTTTTGACGCTAATCAAATTAGAACGAAGTAGTACAACTTCTAATCACCTTTTTCTTTGTAAATTTGAAACAACCAATGAAACAATATGAAGGTCTCCCTAAATGAAGACTTGTGTGAGATCTACGAATCGTTTTGGACGCGATAGTGATGGGTTTGCTCCTTTTGATGCTAATTTCAACTAGAACGAAGTAATAGGAGTCATGATCATCTATATTTTGACAATTCAGAGAACTAATGAAACAATACGAAGGTATCCTTAAATGAAGACTTGTGTGAGATGTACGAATCGTTTTGAAGGCTATAGTGATAGGACTGATCCTTTTGATGCTAATCAAACTAGAACGAATTCATAGCACTCATAATCACCTCTTTCTTTGACAATTTGAGAGAACCAATTAAATAATAAGTTCTCCCTAAATCAAGACTTGGTGTGAGATGTACCCATCGTTTTTAACGCGATAGTCATGGGATTACTCCTTTTGATGGTAATCAAATTAGAACGAATTAATAGGACTCTTACTCACCTCTTTCATTCATTAGTTTAGGAAACCAATGAAACAATATGAAGGTCTCCATAAATGAAGACTTGTGTGAGATCTACGCATCGTTTTGGACGCGATAGTGATGTGATTACTCCTTTTGATGCTAATTTCAACTAGAACAAAGTAATAGAATTCATAATCACCTATATTTTGACAATTTGAGAGAACTAATGAAACATTAAGAAGGTCTCCCTAAATGAAGACTTGTGTGAGATGTACGGATTGTTATGAAGGCACTAGTGATAGGATTGCTCCTTTTAATGCTAATCAAACTAGAACGAATTCATAGGATTTATAATCACCTCTTTCTTTGACAATTTGAGAGATCCATTGAAACAGTAAGAAGGTCTCCCTAAATCAAGACTTGTGTGAGATGTACGCATCCTTTTTAACGTGATAGTCAAAGGATTGCTCCTTTTGATGCTAATCAAATTAGAACGAAGTAATAAGACTCCTAATCACGGACTCATAATAATCTATATTTTGACAACTCAGAGAACTATTGAAACAGTACGAAGGTGTCCTTAAATGAAGACTTGTGTGAGATGTACGAATCGTTTTGAAGGCTATAGTGATAGGATTGATCCTTTTGATACTAATCAAACTAGAACGAAGTCATAGGACTCATAATCACTTCTTTCTTTGACAATTTGAGAGAACCAATGAAATAATATGAAGTTCTCCCTAAATCAAGACTTGGTGTGAGATGTACGCATCGTTTTTAACGCGATAGTTATGGGATTACTCCTTTTGATGGTAATCAAATTAGAACGAAGTAATAGGACTCTTAATCACCTCTTTCTTTCATAATTTTAGGAAACCAATGAAACAATAAGAAGGTCTCCATAAATGAAGGCTTGTGTGAGATCTACACATCGTTTTGGAAGCGATAGTGACGTGATTGCTCCTTTGGATGCTAATTTCAACTAGAACGAAGTAATTGAATTCATAATCACCTATATTTTTACAATTTGAGAGAATTAATGAAACATTATGAAGGTCTCCCTAAATGAAGACTTGTGCGAGATGTACGGAATGTTTTGAAAGTAATAGTGATAAGATTGCTCCTTTTGATGCTAATCAAACTAGAACGAATTCATAGGACTTATAATCACCTCTTTTTTTGACAATTTGAGAGATCCAATGAAACAGTAAGAAGGTCTCCCTAAATCAAGACTTGTTTGAGATGTACGCATCGTTTTTAACGCGATAGTCATAGGATTGCTCCTTTTGATCCTAATCAAATTAAAACGAAGTAATAAGACTCCTAATCACCTCTTTCTTTCACAATTTTAGAGAACCAAAGAAACAATAAGAAGATCTCCTTAAATGAAGACTTGTGTGAGATGTACGCATCGTTTTTAATGCGATAGTCATGGGATTGCTCCTTTTGATGCTAATCAAACTAGAACGAAGTTATAGGACTTCTAATCACCTCTTTCCTTGAAAATTTTAAAGCACCAATGAAACAATAAGAATGTCTCCCTAAATGAAGACTTGTGCGAGATGTACGCATGGGTTTGAACTAGATAGTTGTGGGTTTCTAGTTTTGACGCTAATCAAACTAGAATGAAGTAATACAACTTCTAATCACCTCTTTCTTTGTAAATTTGAAACAACCAATGAAACAATATGAAGGTCTCCCTAAATGAAGACTTGTGTGAGATCTACGAATCGTTTTGGACGCGATAGTGATGGGTTTGCCCCTTTTGATGCTAATTTCAACTAGAACAAAGTAATAGGACTCATAATCATCTATATTTTGACAAATCAGAGAACTATTGAAACAATACGAAGGTATCCTTAAATGAAGACTTGTGTGAGATGTACGAATCGTTTTGAAGGCTATAGTGATAGGATTGATCCTTTTGATGCTAATCAAACTAGAACGAAGTCATAGTACTCATAATCACCTCTTTCTTTGACAATTTGAGAGAACCAATGAAATAATAAGAAGTTCTCCCTAAATCAAGACTTGGTGTGAGATGTACGCATCGTTTTTAACGCGATAGTCATGGGATTACTCTTTTTGATGGTAATCAAATTAGAACGAATTGTAATAGGACTCTTAATCACCCCTTTCTTGCATAATTTTAGAAAACCAATGAAACAATATGAAGATCTCCATAAATGAAGACTTGTATGAGATCTACGTATCGTTTTTGGATGCGATAGTGATGTGATTGCTCCTTTTGATGCTAATTTCAACTAGAACGAAGCAATAGAATTCATAATCACCTATATTTTGACAATTTGAGAGAACTAATGAAACATTAAGAAGGTCTCCCTAAATGAATATATGTGTGAGATGTACGGATTGTTTTGAAGGCACTAGTGATAGGATTGCTCCTTTTGATGCTAATCAAACTAGAACGAATTCATAGGACTTATAATCACCTCTTTCTTTGACAATTTGAGAGATCCAATGAAATAGTAAGAAGGTCTCCAAAAATCAAGACTTGTGTGAGATGTACGCATCGTTTTTAACGCGATAGTCATAGGATTGTTCTTTTTGATGCTAATCAAATTAAAACGAAGTAATAAGACTCCTAATCACCTCTTTCTTTCACAATTTTAGGGAACCAAAGAAACAATAAGAAGGTCTCCTTAAATGAAGACTTGTGTGAGATGTACGCATCGTTTTTAACGCAATAGTCATGGGATTGCTCCTGTTGATGCTAATCAAACTAGAACGAATTTATAGGACTTCTAATCACCTCTTTCCTTGACAATTTTAAAGCACCAATGAAACAATAAGAAGGTCTCCCTAAATGAAGACTTGTGCGAGATGTACGCATGGTTTTGAACGAGATAGTCATGGATTTCTCGTTTTGACGCTAATCAAATTAGAACGAAGTAGTACAACTTCTAATCACCTTTTTCTTTGTAAATTTGAAACAACCAATGAAACAATATGAAGGTCTCCCTAAATGAAGACTTGTGTGAGATCTACGAATCGTTTTGGACGCGATAGTGATGGGTTTGCTCCTTTTGATGCTAATTTCAACTAGAACGAAGTAATAGGAGTCATGATCATCTATATTTTGACAATTCAGAGAACTAATGAAACAATACGAAGGTATCCTTAAATGAAGACTTGTGTGAGATGTACGAATCGTTTTGAAGGCTATAGTGATAGGATTGATCCTTTTGATGCTAATCACACTAGAACGAATTCATAGCACTCATAATCACCTCTTTCTTTGACAATTTGAGAGAACCAATTAAATAATAAGTTCTCCCTAAATCAAGACTTGGTGTGAGATGTACCCATCGTTTTTAACGCGATAGTCATGGGATTACTCCTTTTGATGATAATCAAATTAGAACGAATTAATAGGACTCTTACTCACCTCTTTCATTCATAAGTTTAGGAAACCAATGAAACAATATGAAGGTCTCCATAAATGAAGACTTGTGTGAGATCTACGCATAGTTTTGGACGCGATAGTGATGTGATTACTCCTTTTGATGCTAATTTCAACTAGAACAAAGTAATAGAATTCATAATCACCTATATTTTGACAATTTGAGAGAACTAATGAAACATTAAGAAGGTCTCCCTAAATGAAGACTTGTGTGAGATGTACGGATTGTTATGAAGGCACTAGTGATAGGATTGCTCCTTTTGATGTTAATCAAACTAGAACGAATTCATAGGACTTATAATCACCTCTTTCTTTGACAATTTGAGAGATCCATTGAAACAGTAAGAAGGTCTCCCTAAATCAAGACTTGTGTGAGATGTACGCATCCTTTTTAACGCGATAGTCAAAGGATTGCTCCTTTTGATGCTAATCAAATTAGAACGAAGTAGTAAGACTCCTAATCACGGACTCATAATAATCTATATTTTGACAACTCAGAGAACTATTGAAACAGTACGAAGGTGTCCTTAAATGAAGACTTGTGTGAGATGTACGAATCGTTTTGAAGGCTATAGTGATAGGATTGATCCTTTTGATACTAATCAAACTAGAACGAAGTCATAGGACTCATAATCACTTCTTTCTTTGACAATTTGAGAGAACCAATGAAATAATATGAAGTTCTCCCTAAATCAAGACTTGGTGTGAGATGTACGCATCGTTTTTAACGCGATAGTTATGGGATTACTCCTTTTGATGGTAATCAAATTAGAACGAAGTAATAGGACTCTTAATCACCTCTTTCTTTCATAATTTTAGGAAACCAATGAAACAATAAGAAGGTCTCCATAAATGAAGGCTTGTGTGAGATCTACACATCGTTTTGGAAGCGATAGTGATGTGATTGCTCCTTTGGATGCTAATTTCAACTAGAACGAAGTAATTGAATTCATAATCACCTATATTTTTACAATTTGAGAGAATTAATGAAACATTATGAAGGTCTCCCTAAATGAAGACTTGTGCGAGATGTACGGAATGTTTTGAAAGTAATAGTGATAAGATTGCTCCTTTTGATGTTAATCAAACTAGAACGAATTCATAGGACTTATAATCACCTCTTTCTTTGACAATTTGAGAGATCCAATGAAATAGTAAGCAGGTCTCCAAAAATCAAGACTTGTGTGAGATGTACGCATCGTTTTTAACGCGATAGTCATAGGATTGTTCCTTTTGATGCTAATCAAATTAAAACGAAGTAATAAGACTCCTAATCACCTCTTTCTTTCACAATTTTAGGGAACCAAAGAAACAATAAGAAGGTCTCCTTAAATGAAGACTTGTGTGAGATGTACGCATCGTTTTTAACGCGATAGTCATGGGATTGCTCCTGTTGATGCTAATCAAACTAGAACGAATTTATAGGACTTCTAATCACCTCTTTCCTTGACAATTTTAAAGCACCAATGAAACAATAAGAAGGTCTCCCTAAATGAAGACTTGTGCGAGATGTACGCATGGTTTTGAACGAGATAGTCATGGATTTCTCGTTTTGACGCTAATCAAATTAGAACGAAGTAGTACAACTTCTAATCACCTTTTTCTTTGTAAATTTGAAACAACCAATGAAACAATATGAAGGTCTCCCTAAATGAAGACTTGTGTGAGATCTACGAATCGTTTTGGACGCGATAGTGATGGGTTTGCTCCTTTTGATGCTAATTTCAACTAGAACGAAGTAATAGGAGTCATGATCATCTATATTTTGACAATTCAGAGAACTAATGAAACAATACGAAGGTATCCTTAAATGAAGACTTGTGTGAGATGTACGAATCGTTTTGAAGGCTATAGTGATAGGATTGATCCTTTTGATGCTAATCAAACTAGAACGAATTCATAGCACTCATAATCACCTCTTTTTTTGACAATTTGAGAGAACCAATTAAATAATAAGTTCTCCCTAAATCAAGACTTGGTGTGAGATGTACCCATCGTTTTTAACGCGATAGTCATGGGATTACTCCTTTTGATGGTAATCAAATTAGAACGAATTAATAGGACTCTTACTCACCTCTTTCATTCATAAGTTTAGGAAACCAATGAAACAATATGAAGGTCTCCATAAATGAAGACTTGTGTGAGATCTACGCATAGTTTTGGACGCGATAGTGATGTGATTACTCCTTTTGATGCTAATTTCAACTAGAACAAAGTAATAGAATTCATAATCACCTATATTTTGACAATTTGAGAGAACTAATGAAACATTAAGAAGGTCTCCCTAAATGAAGACTTGTGTGAGATGTACGGATTGTTATGAAGGCACTAGTGATAGGATTGCTCCTTTTGATGCTAATCAAACTAGAACGAATTCATAGGACTTATAATTACCTCTTTCTTTGACAATTTGAGAGATCCATTGAAACAGTAAGAAGGTCTCCCTAAATCAAGACTTGTGTGAGATGTACGCATCCTTTTTAACGCGATAGTCAAAGAATTGCTCCTTTTGATGCTAATCAAATTAGAACGAAGTAATAAGACTCCTAATCACGGACTCATAATAATCTATATTTTGACAACTCAGAGAACTATTGAAATAGTACGAAGGTGTCCTTAAATGAAGACTTGTGTGAGATGTACGAATCGTTTTGAAGGCTATAGTGATAGGATTGATCCTTTTGACATTAATCAAACTAGAACGAAGTCATAGGACTCATAATCACTTCTTTCTTTGACAATTTGAGAGAACCAATGAAATAATATGAAGTTCTCCCTAAATCAAGACTTGGTGTGAGATGTACGCATCGTTTTTAACGCGATAGTTATGGGATTACTCCTTTTGATGGTAATCAAATTAGAACGAAGTAATAGGACTCTTAATCACCTCTTTCTTTCATAATTTTAGGAAACCAATGAAACAATAAGAAGGTCTCCATAAATGAAGGCTTGTGTGAGATCTACACATCGTTTTGGAAGCGATAGTGATGTGATTGCTCCTTTGGATGCTAATTTCAACTAGAACGAAGTAATTGAATTCATAATCACCTATATTTTTACAATTTGAGAGAACTAATGAAACATTATGAAGGTCTCCCTAAATGAAGACTTGTGCGAGATGTACGGATTGTTTTGAAAGCAATAGTGATAAGATTGCTCATTTTGATGCTAATCAAACTAGAACGAATTCATAGGACTTATAATCACCTCTTTTTTTGACAATTTGAGAGATCCAATGAAACAGTAAGAAGGTCTTCCTAAATCAAGACTTGTTTGAGATGTACGCATCGTTTTTAACGCGATAGTCATAGGATTGCTCCTTTTGATCCTAATCAAATTAAAACGAAGTAATAAGTCTCCTAATCACCTCTTTCTTTCACAATTTTAGAGAACCAAAGAAACAATAAGAAGATCTCCTTAAATGAAGACTTGTGTGAGATGTACGCATCGTTTTTAATGCGATAGTCATGGGATTGCTCCTTTTGATGCTAATCAAACTAGAACGAAGTTATAGGACTTCTAATCACCTCTTTCCTTGACAATTTTAAAGCACCAATGAAACAATAAGAAGGTCTCCCTAAATGAAGACTTGTGCGAGATGTACGCATGGTTTTGAACTAGATAGTTATGGATGTACGGATTGTTTTGAAAGCAATAGTGATAAGATTGCTCATTTTGATGCTAATCAAACTAGAACGAATTCATAGGACTTATAATCACCTCTTTTTTTGACAATTTGAGAGAACCAATGAAATAATTGTTGGGTTTGTACGAAATCGTGACGCAATCAAATTGCAAAAAATTAACGGAAGCATGGTATATCAGAGTTTAAAAAAATTTCTACAAAACCATTATCCGGATCATCCTTTATGCAAATTATTAATTTAAAATGATAAATAAGAAGTTATGGAATCATACCCTTGTAGAACGAAGCTTCCACAGGTACTAGTTCAACTCCTTGTTCTTCTTGATCTCCTTGAATTTTCGGGTTAGATTCCTTCCTTTGATCAACGTTAGCCACCCAAGTGTTTGGCCTCTAGAGGTGATCCACCAAGGAAGATGAATTATCAAGAAGGAGGGTGTTTGGCTAAACCTTAGTTTTCTATCCTCTATAGAAAAGGAGTACTCTCCAACAATTGGAATTGCATCAAGTAATATCTATTATAAGGATCCTCTTATATAGATATTGGTCAACCCTTCTAATCCTATTAGACATGAGATTTCTTTTAATTAATTAAACTCCTTTAATTAATTTAGGCTTCCCACCACATGGGAAATAATTAATTAAATTCATTTAATTAATTTGTCTCCTAATCTTATTAGGAATAAATGAGAGTACTAATATTAAATTAATTACTAAACTCCTTTAGAAATTAAAATAATAATAATTATAATAATATTAATAAGACTCCTCTTATTAATTTATATTTAATATTTCCAAAATATTAAATAATAAATATTAAGCTATTTAATTTATTCTATCACCATAGATTAAATTAATTTCACTTAATGCATTATTACGATTATGCCATTACCTTCTTAAATAATTATTCTTCCTTTTATGGTGTGACCCTTTAGGTTCTCCATATTAAACCGGTTGTGAATAAATCAATTAGAACAATTCTAATCTTATTTAAATAAATAAATTAAACTAATAATCTATTTAAATAAATAATATTTATTCTACAATAGGGATAAGCCTCCCTAGCGATCAACGACTTTCCAGATAATATAGATTTCAACATTAATCATAAAAGAACCTGTGAGTAAATAGTTACCATACAATTCAATCCTTCCACCATACAATGTCCCAATTAAATATAAGACATGAATTTACTGTCAAGTCTTATTTTATTTAATTATATGTATTTCGATTAGAAAATGCACAACTCCAAATAATGCAAATTAGAAACTCCTTTCTAATTTCATTTTACCTTGGCCAAGGATTCCTGGGTTGTCATTTAACGAATCACATAGGACATATTTTCTCTTTTACTAGAGGTGGTAGATTCTTTATTGACCATTCATTATCTCCATATGTAACTCATTATACCCAAGCATACCCTTTTATATACCCTAAAGGACTTTAAGGAATAAGTCAAAGTATAATTCATTACATACAAGATACTATGATGATCTCAAGTCCAAGGATCACTTGTACTACTATCACATTAGGAATTCCTATTGACAGGCGAGTAAAACTCCATTAGGTATTCCATAGCGAGTCACGTTCAGTGAACTTATTCTCCAATAAGCACCTACATACTTGCTTTAGTGTCTCCACACAAATGATCATAAGATCAATCATCCTCATCCAATGAGCAAGCCACATATGTACCAATCTATCCGGATTTACTAATCCCCTTTTTAGTAATCCCACGATTGAGAACTATTTTAGTTTTAGAGCTTTCTAAGAATTTAGATCTCATTAGCATGATCATCATCATGATTCTAAAAGCATTGCTTAAAACTATGGGTTATTTACATATTATAAAAACAGCACCATGTAGATAATTAAATGCCTTTAATAAATGAATATTTTATTAATAAATAAATAAGATTGTTTACAAAGTAAGTGCTTTATCATCATATATGATTGGCTTGTATGCACACTATTATCAATCTCCCACTTGCACTAAAGCCAATTGCCATGGTATCTCATACCCATCTTCTCTAAGTGACGAACAAACTGTTGTTGTGTTAAAGCTTTAGTAAATGGATCTGCAATGTTGTCTTGAGAGTCTACACGCTCCAAGGTGACGTCTCCTCTTTCAATGATCTCCCTGATCAAGTGAAATCGCCGCAACACGTGTTTAGATTTTTGATGAGACCTTGGTTCCTTAGCCTGTGCAACTGCTCCTGTGTTGTCACAGTAAACGGGAACTGCTTCTCCAATGCTAGGAACCATACCAAGTTCAGTTATGAACTTCTTCATCCAAATCGCTTCCTTTGCAGCTTCACTTGCAGCTATATACTCTGCCTCTGTCACTGAATCAGCAACTGTTTGCTGCTTGAAACTCTTCCAACTCACTGCGCCTCCGTTCAAGGTAAAAACATACCCCGAAATAGATTTACTGTCATCTTGGTCCGTTTGAAAACTTGAGTCTGTGAAGCTCTCGAGTTTTAATTCAGACCCACCGTAGACAAGAAAAATATCCTTAGTCCTTCTCAAGTATTTTAGGATATTCTTCACTACCTTCCAGTGCTCTTCTCCTGGATTCGACTGGTATCTGCTCGTTACACTAAGTGCATGAGCAACATCCGGTCTAGTACATATCATACCGTATATGATAGATCCTATTGCAGAAGCATAAGGGATCTTACTCATACGGGCTCTCTCCTCAGGTGTCTTTGGGGCCTGTTTCTTGGAGAGATGTATTCCATGGCTCATCGGCATGAGACCTCTTTTGGAATCTTCCATGCTAAATCTCTTTAGCATTGCATCAATGTACGTTCCTTGGGATAAACCTAGCATCCTTTTAGATCTATCTCTATAGATCTTTATCCCCAAAATATAGGATGCTTCTCCCAAGTCCTTCATGGAGAAGTGTTTAGATAACCAGATTTTAATCGATTATAGCATAGGAATGTCATTCCCTATCAGTAATATATCATCAACATATAATACAAGGAATGAAACTGCGCTCCCACTAACCTTCTTGTACACACATGGTTCATCGTCATTTTTGATAAAATCAAACTCTTTGATTGTCTCATCAAAACGAATGTTCCATCTACGAGAAGCTTGCTTCAATCCATAAATGGATCGTTGCAGCTTACAGACTTGATTTGTTCCAACCTTTGAAACAAATCCCTCTGGCTGTGTCATATACACATCCTCCTCAAGTTTCCCATTGAGGAAGGCCGTTTTCACGTCCATCTGCCAGATCTCATAGTCGTTATAAGCTGCAATCGCAAGCAAAATCTGAATGGACTTGAGCATAGCTACTGGTGAAAAGGTTTCATCATAGTCAACTCCTTGTCTTTGTTTGAAACCTTTTGCAACCAGTCGGGCCTTATAAGTCTCTATCTTGCCGTCCGCTCCAGTCTTTCTTTTAAAGACCCATTTACACCCAATAGGCTTAATGCCTTCAGGTGGTTAAACCAAAGTCCATACTTTGTTTTCATACATGGAGTCCATTTCGGATTTCATAGCTTCAAGCCATTTTCCTGAGTCTTTATTACTCATAGCCTGTTCGTAATTCAATGGATCATCATCATTCATGATGTGTACCTCATCGTCATCCTCTATAACGAATCCATACCTCTCAGGTATCTTCGGTACTCTTCCAGATTTACGAACAGGGTGTGGTATAGTAGATTCTTCTACTTGGTCAGGTACCTGACTTTGATCCGTGGTAATTTGTGGTTCTTGAACTTCTTCAAGATATATCTTACTCCCACTGACCCCTTCATGGATACACTCCCTTTCCAAGAAGGCAGCCTGTTTCGCAACAAACACCTTTTGATCAGTTGGATGATAGAAATAATACCTTAAAGTTTCTTTAGGGTATCCCACAAATCTACACTTATCGGATTTAGTCTGTAGCTTATCATTTTCAAACTTTTTGACATAAGCTGGGCAACCCCAAGTCTTAACATGCTTAAGATTTGGTTTCCTCCCCTTCCACATCTCATATGGAGTCTTTGGGGCGGATTTGGTAGGTACCTTGTTAAGTAGGTATGCAGCCATTTCTAGGGCATATCCCCAGAAATAAATTGGAAGGTCGGTAAAACTCATCATGGATCGAACCATGTCCAACAGTGTTCGATTTCTCCTTTCAGATACTCCATTTAACTGTGGTGTACCTGGAGGAGTCCATTGTGAGATTATACCATTTTCTTTGAGACAATTGAGAAACTCACCGATTAAGTATTCTCCACCTCGATCTGATCGAAGTATCTTTATACTCTTGCCCGTTTGTTTCTCTACTTCACTTCTGAACTCTTTGAACTTTTCAAATGATTCTGACTTGTATTTCAGTAAATACACATATCCAAATCTTGAGTGATCATCAGTGAAAGTAATAAAATAAGAATACCCACCCCGTGCACTTGTTGTCATAGGTCCACAAACGTCTGTGTGAATCAATGCCAACAACTTTGTAACTCTTTCTCCTTTTCCACTAAAAGGAGATTTTGTCATTTTACCCATGAGACAAGATTCACAAGTTGGATATGATTCATAATCGGATAGCTCTAGGAGCCCATCGTTATGCAACTTGGATAATCTTGTTTCATTGATATGTCCGAGTCTACAGTGCCACATGTAGGTATAATTAATATTATCTCTTTTCCTTTTCTTAGTTTGTTCAATTTGAAATATATTTTCTTGCAAGTCAAGTATATAAAGTCCATTTCGCAAATTTCCAATACTATATAAAACATCGTCTTTATAAATTGAACAACTGTTGTTCTTTATAATAACGTCATATCCTTCCATATCCAATACAGAAATAGAAATAATGTTTCTAATAATATTCGGAATAAAATAACAATTATTTAGATAAATGGACTTGCCCCGAAGGCATTACTAAACAATAAGTCCCTACAGCTAATGCAACAACCTTTGCTCCATTCCCCACTCGTAGGATGACCTCATCATTGCTCAGCTTTCTATTTCTGACCAGTCCCTTCACATTATTACATATGTGAGAATCACAGTCGGTATCCAATACCCAAGTAGAATTTTGACTTTCTGAAAAATTAATTTCAATCATGAACAAACCTTGATTGGAAGTCAAAGCTTCTCCAAGCTTCTTCTTTGCCAGAAACTTCTTGCAGTTCCTCTTCCAATGACCCGGCTCGTTGCAATGGATGCACATTCCTTTGCTAGCTGGATCAGATTTCTTTTGTTCCTTTATGTTCACTTTACCCTTGGTCATCCGAGATCGGAAGAGCTCCTTAGATATCTCATATCTAGCAGTCCTGCTTTGTTCACCATACAACTCCTTGAGGTGAATCAACATAGTAGGAGCATCCATGTTTTCGTGCTGACGCTGAAGCTCGTTATTCATGGATGCGAGCATGATGCATTGAGCCACAGATGCATCATCTTGCCACTTTACAATGGTGGCAATCTCTTCCTCAGAGGCTGTTTCTGGAACAGTTTCAGGGACAGGTGAGTTTAGGACATAAGAAATCTTTTCAGCAGTGAGAACTATTCTCAGATTTCTTAGCCAGTCCGTATAATTCGGCCCGGTAAGCTTATTAGCATCAAGTATGCTTCGCAGTGAAATTAGTGATTTTGACATTTTTAAAATTTTGCATGTGAAAAATAACATTTTAGCAAACATTCATTTTATTAATTTTGCATACCAAAATAAATTTAGGTCTTTATTTTAAATTGGTATCTCCCACTATTTTTATCAAACTATATTACCCTCACTTATATAGTTCGGCAACATCTAATTAAAGATTTGCTAGTGAGAATAAGGATCCCATTTCAAATGTATATAACCTTGTGGATAGCACAACAAGCGATATACAAATAAATAGGTAGACAACTCTTGTCAATTACATCACTATATAACTCCTTTTATTTTGCCTCTTAAATCATAATGGTCAAGTGTGTGCACATCCGAACTAAAACGATTTAAGTTAAGTCCAGCCTAGCACTTCTATAAATTCAAAAAAGAAAAATGTTCGTCCTTGTGGATAGCACAACAAGACTAGATCGTTCAATTTTCTTGATAATCATCAAATGTGATTAATTAACATCTTAAATACGCAATACTCGCCTTATGGATAGCACAACAAGCTCATATTAAATATTTAATACTCTATTAATTTATCATGCTAGAAGGCGACGTTCGATATTCCAAATATTATTTGAACGCTTCGGACTTAATATTATTTCTTTGAGGGATTTGTTATTATTTGTCTCATCTTGTTTAGCACGCATGCACATATATATATAAAATACGAGTCATTTTATTAAACATGCGAAGCATGTTTGCATAAAATATAATATATATAATATTTAGCATGCAATATAGAATATTATATTCTACCCGGATTGATTATGGACTTTTATTCTAGTTTGGTTCACTAGAGCCACCAAGTGAACCAAAAGGTCAAACCTAGGAGTGCAAGAATTTAAATTTAAATATAACTATTACATTTAAACTCGGGCTCCATACAAACAGGTCTTCACGCGCTCCTTGCTCCTTGGTCTCCAATTTCTTCAAGATAATTCTAACTATTTCTATTACATTAAACTATTTAATTTAAATAGAAACCTTGATCAGCAGTCAAGGGAAAGTACATAGGAGGGAGATAGAATTTTACATCAAAAAAAAAAATTAGAGAAGACGAGGTACACAGACCCCATTTAATAAAATCCATTCATTCAAGCATTCAACTAAAATAAAATTCAATCACATTGGTCAAATAGTCCATAATCAATCCCCATTTATTATCATACATATCACCATATATATCAATAAATAAATATTCATCTCATGAATTAAAACATTCCATATATATATGAGTATCATTTAATGGGCAATTTTAAATTGCATGAAATCCAATTTCAAGATTAAAATAAACTCTTTATTTTAATTATAAAATTATTTAGAATATAATATATAAATATATCATATATATATATATATATCATATATATATACATATATATATATATATATAATATAAATTCACTTTTATTTTTTAAAAAGAAGTCACCTTCTTTTATTAAAAGAGTCCTGCAGGTTTATTAAAAGAGTCATTTCCTGATGGGTCATCTTCTTTTTGGAGTAAGAAAGAGACAACACCTTTTCCTTGCAGAATTCAAGATTAGCACCCCAAAAAAAAAAATTCTGATTCGTCCCAAAAAAAAAAGCGACATTTTTTTTTTCTTAAAAATAATAATTTTATACAATAAAATTATGCCCAATAAATTATTTTAAATATATACCCATATGTATATGAAATCAAAAATAAATTAATAATTGCATAAAAGTTTGGCTCTGATGCCACTGTTGGGTTTGTACGAAATCGTGACGCAATCAAATTGCAAAAAATTAGCGGAAGCATGGTATATCAGAGTTTAAAAAAATTTCTACAAAACCATTATCCGGATCATCCTTTAAGCAAATTATTAATTTAAAATGATAAATAAGAAGTTATGGAATCATACCCTTGTAGAACGAAGCTTCCACAGGTACTAGTTCAACTCCTTGTTCTTCTTGATCTCCTTGAATTTTCGGGTTAGATTCCTTCCTTTGATCAACGTTAGCCACCCAAGTGTTTGGCCTCTAGAGGTGATCCACCAAGGAAGATGAATTATCAAGAAGGAGGGTGTTTGGCTAAACCTTAGTTTTCTATCCTCTATAGAAAAGGAGTACTCTCCAACAATTGGAATTGCATCAAGTAATATCTATTATAAGGATCCTCTTATATAGATATTGGTCAACCCTTCTAATCCTATTAGACATGAGATTTCTTTTAATTAATTAAACTCCTTTAATTAATTTAGGCTTCCCACCACATGGGAAATAATTAATTAAATTCATTTAATTAATTTGTCTCCTAATCTTATTAGGAATAAATGAGAGTACTAATATTAAATTAATTACTAAACTCCTTTAGAAATTAAAATAATAATAATTATAATAATATTAATAAGACTCCTCTTATTAATTTATATTTAATATTTCCAAAATATTAAATAATAAATATTAAGCTATTTAATTTATTCTATCACCATAGATTAAATTAATTTCACTTAATGCATTATTACGATTATGCCATTACCTTCTTAAATAATTATTCTTCCTTTTATGGTGTGACCCTTTAGGTTCTCCATATTAAACCGGTTGTGAATAAATCAATTAGAACAATTCTAATCTTATTTAAATAAATAAATTAAACTAATAATCTATTTAAATAAATAATATTTATTCTACAATAGGGATAAGCCTCCCTAGCGATCAACGACTTTCCAGATAATATAGATTTCAACATTAATCATAAAAGAACCTGTGAGTAAATAGTTACCATACAATTCAATCCTTCCACCATACAATGTCCCAATTAAATATAAGACATGAATTTACTGTCAAGTCTTATTTTATTTAATTATATGTATTTCGATTAGAAAATGCACAACTCCAAATAATGCAAATTAGAAACTCCTTTCTAATTTCATTTTACCTTGGCCAAGGATTCCTGGGTTGTCATTTAACGAATCACATAGGACATATTTTCTCTTTTACTAGAGGTGGTAGATTCTTTATTGACCATTCATTATCTCCATATGTAACTCATTATACCCAAGCATACCCTTTTATATACCCTAAAGGACTTTAAGGAATAAGTCAAAGTATAATTCATTACATACAAGATACTATGATGATCTCAAGTCCAAGGATCACTTGTACTACTATCACATTAGGAATTCCTATTGACAGGCGAGTAAAACTCCATTAGGTATTCCATAGCGAGTCACGTTCAGTGAACTTATTCTCCAATAAGCACCTATATACTTGCTTTAGTGTCTCCACACAAATGATCATGAGATCAATCTTCCTCATCCAATGAGCAAGCAACATATGTACCAATCTATCCGGATTTACTAATCCCCTTTTTAGTTATCCCACGATTGGGAACTATTTTAGTTTTAGAGCTTTCTAAGAATTTAGATCTCATTAGCATGATCATCATCATGATTCTAAAAGTATTGCTTAAAACTATGGGTTATTTACATATTATAAAAACAGCACCATGTAGATAATTAAATGCCTTTAATAAATGAATATTTTATTAATAAATAAATAAGATTGTTTACAAAGTAAGTGCTTTATCATTATACATGATTGGCTTGCATGCACACTACTATCAATAATAAGAAGTTCTCCCTAAATCAAGACTTGGTGTGAGATGTACGCATCGTTTTTAACGCGATAGTTATGGGATTACTCCTTTTGATGGTAATCAAATTAGAACGAAGTAATAGGACTCTTAATCACCTCTTTCTTTCATAATTTTAGGAAACCAATGAAACAATAAGAAGGTCTCCATAAATGAAGGCTTGTGTGAGATCTACACATCGTTTTGGAAGCGATAGTGATGTGATTGCTCCTTTTGATGCTAATTTCAACTAGAACGAAGTAATTGAATTCATAATCACCTATATTTTTACAATTTGAGAGAATTAATGAAACATTATGAAGGTCTCCCTAAATGAAGACTTGTGCGAGATGTACGGATTGTTTTGAAAGCAATAGTGATAAGATTGCTCCTTTTGATGCTAATCAAACTAGAGCGAATTCATAGGACTTATAATCACCTCATTTTTTGACAATTTGAGAGATCCAATGAAACAGTAAGAAGGTCTCCCTAAATCAAGACTTGTTTGAGATGTACGCATCGTTTTTAACGCGATAGTCATAGGATTGCTCCTTTTGATCCTAATCAAATTAAAACGAAGTAATAAGACTCCTAATCACCACTTTCTTTCACAATTTTAGAGAACCAAAGAAACAATAAGAAGATCTTCTTAAATGAAGACTTGTGTGAGATGTACGCATCGTTTTTAATGTGATAGTCATGGGATTGCTCCTTTTGATGCTAATCAAACTAGAACGAAGTTATAGGACTTCTAATCACCTCTTTCCTTGACAATTTTAAAGCACCAATGAAACAATAAGAAGGTTTCCCTAAATGAAGACTTGTGCGAGATGTACGCATGGTTTTGAACTAGATAGTTGTGGGTTTCTAGTTTTGACGCTAATCAAACTAGAATGAAGTAATACAACTTCTAATCACCTCTTTCTTTGTAAATTTGAAACAACCAATGAAACAATATGAAGGTCTCCCTAAATGAAGACTTGTGTGATATCTACGAATCGTTTTGGACGCGATAGTGATGGGTTTGCCCCTTTTGATGCTAATTTCAACTAGAACGAAGTAATAGGACTCATAATCATCTATATTTTGACAATTCAGAGAACTAATGAAACAATACGAAGGTATCCTTAAATGAAGACTTGTGTGAGATGTACGAATCGTTTTGAAGGCTATAGTGATAGGATTGATCATTTTGATGCTAATCAAACTAGAACGAAGTCATAGGACTCATAATCACCTATTTCTTTGACAATTTGAGAGAACCAATGAAATAATAAGAAGTTCTCCCTAAATCAAGACTTGGTGTGAGATGTACGCATCGTTTTTAACGCGATAGTCATGGGATTACTCCTTTTGATGGTAATCAAATTAGAACGAAGTGGAATAGTACTCTTAATCACCTCTTTCTTTCATAATTTTAGGAAACCAATGAAAAAATAAGAAGGTTTCCATAAATGAAGACTTGTGTGAGATCTACGCATCGTTTTGGACGCGATAGTGATGTGATTACTCCTTTTGATGCTAATTTCAACTAGAACAAAGTAATAGAATTCACAATCACCTATATTTTGACAATTTGAGAGAACTAATGAAACATTAAGAAGGTCTCCCTAAATGAAGACTTGTGTGAGATGTACGGATTGTTTTGAAGGCACTAGTGATAGGATTGCTCCTTTTGATGCTAATCAAACTAGAACGAATTCATAGGACTTATAATCACCTCTTTCTTTGACAATTTGAGAGATCCACTGAAACAGTAAGGTCTCCCTAAATCAAGACTTGTGTGAGATGTACGCATCCTTTTTAACGCGATAGTCAAAGGAATGCTCCTTTTGATGCTAATCAAATTAGAACGAAGTAATAAGACTCCTAATCACGGACTCATAATCATATATATTTTGACAACTCAGAGAACTATTGAAACAGTACGAAGGTATCCTTAAATGAAGACTTGTGTGAGATGTACGAATCGTTTTGAAGGCTATAGTGATAGGATTGATCCTTTTGATACTAATAAAACTAGAATGAAGTCATAGGACTCATAATCACTTCTTTCTTTGACAATTTGAGAGAACCAATGAAATAATATGAAGTTCTCCCTAAATCAAGACTTGGTGTGAGATGTACGCATCGTTTTTAACGCGATAGTTATGGGATTACTCCTTTTGATGGTAATCAAATTAGAACGAAGTAATAGGACTCTTAATCACCTCTTTCTTTCATAATTTTAGGAAACCAATGAAACAATAAGAAGGTCTCCATAAATGAAGGCTTGTGTGAGATCTACACATCGTTTTGGAAGCGATAGTGATGTGATTGCTCCTTTTGATGCTAATTTCAACTAGAACGAAGTAATTGAATTCATAATCACCTATATTTTTACAATTTGAGAGAACTAATGAAACATTATGAAGGTCTCCCTAAATGAAGACTTGTGTGCGATGTACGGATTGTTTTGAAAGCAATAGTGATAAAATTGCTCATTTTGATGCTAATCAAACTAGAACGAATTCATAGAACTTATGATCACCTCTTTTTTTTGACAATTTGAGAGATCCAATGAAACAGTAAGAAGGTCTCCCTAAATCAAGACTTGTTTGAGATGTACGCATCGTTTTTAACGCGATAGTCATAGGATTGATCCTTTTCATCCTAATCAAATTAAAACGAAGTAATAAGACTCCTAATCATCTCTTTCTTTCACAATTTTAGAGAGCCAAAGAAACAATAAGAAGATCTCCTTAAATGAAGAATTGTGAGAGATGTACGCATCGTTTTTAATGCGATAGTCATGGGATTGCTCCTTTTGATGCTAATCAAACTAGAACGAAGTTATAGGACTTCTAATCACCTCTTTCCTTGAAAATTTTAAAGCACCAATGAAACAATAAGAAGGTCTCCATAAATGAAGACTTGTGCGAGATGTACGCATGGTTTTGAACTAGATAGTTATGGGTTTCTAGTTTTGACGCTAATCAAACTAGAATGAAGTAATACAACTTCTAATCACCTCTTTCTTTGTAAATTTGAATCAACCAATGAAATAATATGAAGGTCTCCCTAAATGAAGACTTGTGTGATATCTACGAATCGTTTTGGACGCGATAGTGATGGGTTTGCCCCTTTTGATGCTAATTTCAACTAGAACGAAGTAATATGACTCATAATCATCTATATTTTGACAATTCAGAGAACTAATGAAACAATACGAAGGTATCCTTAAATGAAGACTTGTGTGAGATGTACGAATCGTTTTGAAGGCTATAGTGATAGGATTGATCATTTGATGCTAATCAAACTAGAACGAAGTCATAGGACTCATAACCACCTATTTCTTTGACAATTTGAGAGAACCAACGAAATAATAAGAAGTTCTCCCTAAATCAAGACTTGGTGTGAGATGTACGCATCGTTTTTAACGCGATAGTCATGGGATTACTCCTTTTGATGGTAATCAAATTAGAACGAAGTGTAATAGGACTCTTAATCACCTCTTTCTTTCATAATTTTAGGAAACCAATGAAACAATAAGAAGGTTTCCATAAATGAAGACTTGTGTGAGATCTACGCATCGTTTTGGACGCGATAGTGATGTGATTACTCCATTTGATGCTAATTTCAACTAGAACAAAGTAATAGAATTCATAATCACCTATATTTTGACAATTTGAGAGAACTACTGAAACATTAAGAAGGTCTCCCTAAATGAAGACTTGTGTGAGATGTACGGATTGTTTTGAAGGCACTAGTGATAGGATTGCTCCTTTTGATGCTAATCAAACTAGATCGAATTCATAGGACTTATAATCACCTCTTTCTTTGACAATTTGAGAGATCCACTGAAACAGTAAGAAGGTCTCCCTAAATCAAGACTTGTGTGAGATGTACGCATCCTTTTTAACGCGATAGTCAAAGGATTGCTCCTTTTGATGCTAATCAAATTAGAACGAAGTAATAAGACTCCTAATCACGGACTCATAATCATATATATTTTGACAACTCAGAGAACTATTGAAACAGTACGAAGGTATCCTTATATGAAGACTTGTGTGAGATGTACGAATCGTTTTGAAGGCTATAGTGATAGGATTGATCCTTTTGATACTAATCGAACTAGAACGAAGTCATAGGACTCATAATCACTTCTTTCTTTGACAATTTGAGAGAACCAATGAAATAATATGAAGTTCTTCCTAAATCAAGACTTGGTGTGAGATGTACGCATCGTTTTTAACGCGATTGTTATGGGATTACTCCTTTTGATGGTAATCAAATTAGAACGAAGTAATAGGACTCTTAATCACCTCTTTCTTTCATAATTTTAGGAAACCAATGAAACAATAAGAAGGTCTCCATAAATAAAGGCTTGTGTGAGATCTACACATCGTTTTGGAAGCGATAGTGATGTGATTGCTCCTTTTGATGCTAATTTCAACTAGAACGAAGTAATTGAATTCATAATCACCTATATTTTTACAATTTGAGAGAACTAATGAAACATTATGAAGGTCTCCCTAAATGAAGACTTGTGTGAGATGTACGGATTGTTTTGAAAGCAATAGTGATAAGATTGCTCATTTTGATGCTAATCAAACTAGAACGAATTCATAGAACTTATAATCACCTCTTTTTTTGACAATTTGAGAGATCCAATGAAACAGTAAGAAGGTCTTCCTAAATCAAGACTTGTTTGAGATGTACGCATCGTTTTTAACGCGATAGTCATAGGATTGATCTTTTTCATCCTAATCAAATTAAAACGAAGTAATAAGACTCCTAATCACCTCTTTCTTTCACAATTTTAGAGAACCAAAGAAACAATAAGAAGATCTCCTTAAATGAAAACTTGTGAGAGATGTACGCATCGTTTTTAATGCGATAGTCATGGGATTGCTCCTTTTGATGCTAATCAAACTAGAATGAAGTTATAGGACTTCTAATCACCTCTTTCCTTGACAATTTTAAAGCACCAATGAAACAATAAGAAGGTCTCCATAAATGAAGACTTGTGCGAGATGTACGCATGGTTTTGAACTAGATAGTTATGGGTTTCTAGTTTTGACGCTAATCAAACTAGAATGAAGTAATACAACTTCTAATCACCTCTTTCTTTGTAAATTTGAATCAACCAATGAAACAATATTAAGGTCTCCCTAAATGAAGACTTGTGTGATATCTACGAATCGTTTTGGACGCGATAGTGATGGGTTTGCCCCTTTTGATGTTAATTTCAACTAGAACGAAGTAATAGGACTCATAATCATCTATATTTTGACAATTCAGAGAACTAATGAAACAATACGAAGGTATCCTTAAATGAAGACTTGTGTGAGATGTACGAATCGTTTTGAAGGCTATAGTGATAGGATTGATCATTTGGTGCTAATCAAACTAGAACGAAGTCATAGGACTCATAACCACCTATTTCTTTGATAATTTGAGAGAACCAATGAAATAATAAGAAGTTCTCCCTAAATCAAGACTTGGTGTGAGATGTACGCATCGTTTTTAACGCGATAGTCATGGCATTACTCCTTTTGATGGTAATCAAATTAGAACGAAGTGTAATAGGACTCTTAATCACCTCTTTCTTTCATAATTTTAGGAAACCAATGAAACAATAAGAAGGTTTCCATAAATGAAGACTTGTGTGAGATCTACGCATCGTTTTGGATGCGATAGTGATGTGATTACTCCATTTGATGCTAATTTCAACTAGAACAAAGTAATAGAATTCATAATCACCTATATTTTGACAATTTGAGAGAACTAATGAAACATTAAGAAGGTCTCCCTAAATGAAGACTTGTGTGAGATGTACGGATTGTTTTGAAGGCACTAGTGATAGGATTGCTCCTTTTGATGCTAATCAAACTAGAACGAATTCATAGGACTTATAATCACCTCTTTCTTTGACAATTTGAGAGATCCACTGAAACAGTAAGAAGGTCTCCCTAAATCAAGACTTGTGTGAGATGTGCGCATCCTTTTTAACGCGATAGTCAAAGGATTGCTCCTTTTGATGCTAATCAAATTAGAACGAAGTAATAAGACTCCTAATCACGGACTCATAATCATATATATTTTGACAACTCAGAGAACTATTGAAACAGTACGAAGGTATCCTTATATGAAGACTTGTGTGAGATGTACGAATCGTTTTGAAGGCTATAGTGATAGGATTGATCCTTTTGATACTAATCAAACTAGAACGAAGTCATAGGACTCATAATCACTTCTTTCTTTGACAATTTGAGAGAACCAATGAAATAATATGAAGTTCTCCCTAAATCAAGACTTGGTGTGAGATGTACGCATCGTTTTTAACGCGATAGTTATGGGATTACTCCTTTTGATGGTAATCAAATTAGAACGAAGTAATAGGACTCTTAATCACCTCTTTCTTTCATAATTTTAGGAAACCAATGAAACAATAAGAAGGTCTCCATAAATGAAGGCTTGTGTGAGATCTACACATCGTTTTGGAAGCGATAGTGATGTGATTGCTCCTTTTGATGCTAATTTCAACTAGAACGAAGTAATTGAATTCATAATCACCTATATTTTTATAATTTGAGAGAACTAATGAAACATTAAGAAGGTCACCCTAAATGAAGACTTGTGTGAGATGTACGGATTGTTTTGAAGGCACTAGTGATAAGATTGTTCCTTTTGATGCTAATCAAACTAGAACGAATTCATAGGACTTATAATCACCTCTTTTTTGACAATTTGAGAGATCCAATGAAACAGTAAGAAGGTCTCCCTAAATCAAGACTTGTTTGAGATGTACGCATCGTTTTTAACGCGATAGTCATAGGATTGCTCCTTTTGATCCTAATCAAATTAAAACGAAGTAATAAGACTCCTAATCACCTCTTTCTTTCACAATTTTAAAGAACCAAAGAAACAATAAGAAGTTCTCTTTAAATGAAGACTTGTGTGATAGTCATGGGATTGCTCCTTTTGATGCTAATCAAACTAGAACGAAGTTATAGGACTTCTAATCACCTCTTTCCTTGACAATTTTAAAGCACCAATAAAACAATAAGAAGGTCTCCCTAAATGAAGACTTGTGCGAGATGTACGCATGGTTTTGAACGAGATAGTTATGGGTTTCTTGTATTGACGCTAATCAAACTAGAATGAAGTAATACAACTTCTAATCACCACTTTCCTTGTAAATTTGAAACAACCAATGAAACAATATGAAGGTCTCCCTAAATGAAGACTTGTGTGAGATCTACGAATCGTTTTGGACGCGATAGTGATGGGTTTGCCCATTTTGATGCTAATTTCAAATAGAACGAAGTAATAGGACTCATAATCATCTATATTTTGACAATTCAGAGAACTAATGAAACAATACGAAGGTATCCTTAAACGAAGACTTGCGTGAGATGTACGAATCGTTTTGAAGGCTATAGTGATAGGATTGATCATTTTGATGCTAATCAAACTAGAACGAAGTCATAGGACTCATAATCACCTATTTCTTTGACAATTTGAGAGAACCAATGAAATAATAAGAAGTTCTCCCTAAATCAAGACTTGGTGTGAGATGTACGCATCGTTTTTAACGCGATAGTCATGGGATTACTCCTTTTGATGGTAATCAAATTAGAATGAAGTGTAATAGGACTCTTAATCACCTCTTTCTTTCATAATTTTAGGAAACCAATGAAACAATAAGAAGGTTTCCATAAATGAAGACTTGTGTGAGATCTACGCATCGTTTTGGACGCGATAGTGATGTGATTACTCCTTTTGATGCTAATTTCAACTAGAACAAAGTAATAGAATTCATAATCACCTATATTTTGATAATTTGAGAGAACTAATGAAACAATAAGAAGGTCTCCCTAAATGAAGACTTGTGTTAGATGTAGGATTGTTTTGAAGGCACTAGTGATAGGATTGCTCCTTTTGATGCTAATCAAACTAGAACGAATTCATAGGACTTACAATCACCTCTTTCTTTGACAATTTGAGAGATCCAGTGAAACGGTAAGAAGGTCTCCCTAAATCAAGACTTGTGTGAGATGTACGCATCGTTTTTAACGCGATAGTCAAAGGATTGCTCCTTTTGATGCTAATCAAATTAGAACGAAGTAATAAGACTCCTAATCACGGACTCATAATCATCTATATTTTGACAACTCAGAGAACTAATGAAATTGTACGAAGGTATCCTTAAATGAAGACTTGTGTGAGATGTACGAATCGTTTTGAAGGCTATAGTGATAGGATTGATCCTTTTGATACTAATCAAACTAGAACGAAGTCATAGGACTCATAATCACTTCTTTCTTTGACAATTTGAGAGAACCAATGAAATAATATGAAGTTCTCCCTAAATCAAGACTTGGTGTGAGATGTACGCATCGTTTTTAACGGGATAGTTATGTGATTACTCCTTTTGATGGTAATCAAATTAGAACGAAGTAATAGGACTCTTAATCACCTCTTTCTTTCATAATTTTAGGAAACCAATGAAACAATAAGAAGGTCTCCATAAATGAAGGCTTGTGTGAGATCTACACATCGTTTTGGAAGCGATAGTGATTTGATTGCTCCTTTTGATGCTAATTTCAACTAGAACGAAGTAATTGAATTCATAATCACCTATATTTTTACAATTTGAGAGAACTAATGAACCATTATGAAGGTCTCCCTAAATGAAGACTTGTGTGAGATGTACGGATTGTTTTGAAAGCAATAGTGATAAGATTGCTCCTTTTGATGCTAATCAAACTAGAACGAATTCATAGGACTTATAATCACCTCTTTTTTTGACAATTTGACAGATCCAATGTAACAGTAAGAAGGTCTCCCTAAATCAAGATTTGTTTGAGATGTACGCATCGTTTTTAACGCGATAGTCATAGGATTGCTCCTTTTGATCCTAATCAAATTAAAACGAAGTAATAAGACTCCTAATCACCTCTTTCTTTCACAATTTTAGAGAACCAAAGAAACAATAAGAAGATCTCTTTAAATGAAGACTTGTGTGAGATGTACGCATCGTTTTTAATGCGATAGTCATGGGATTGCTCCTTTTGATGCTAATCAAACTAGAACGAAGTTATAGGACTTCTAATCACCTCTTTCCTTGACAATTTTAAAGCACCAATGAAACAATAAGAAGGTCTCCCTAAATGAAGACTTGTGCGAGATGTACGCATGGTTTTGAACGAGATAGTTATGGGTTTCTTGTTTTGACGCTAATCAAACTAGAATGAAGTAATACAACTTCTAATCACCTCTTTCTTTGTAAATTTGAAACAACCAATGAAACAATATGAAGGTCTCCCTAAATGAAGACTTGTGTGAGATCTACGAATCGTTTTGGACGCGATAGTGATTGGTTTGCCCATTTTGATGCTAATTTCAAATAGAACGAAGTAATAGGACTCATAATCATCTATATTATGACAATTCAGAGAACTAATGAAACAATACGAAGGTATCCTTAAACGAAGACTTGTGTGAGATGTACGAATCGTTTTGAAGGCTATAGTGATAGGATTGATCATTTTAATGCTAATCAAACTAGAACGAAGTCATCGGACTCATAATCACCTCTTTCTTTGACAATTTGAGACAACCAATGAAATAATAAGAAGTTCTCCCTAAATCAAGACTTGGTGTGAGATGTACGCATCGTTTTTAACGCGATAGTCATGGGATTACTCCTTTTGATGGTAATCAATTTAAAACGAAGTAATAGGACTCTTAATCACCTCCTTCTTTCATAATTTTAGGAAACCAATGAAACAATAAGAAGGTCTCCATAAATGAATACTTGTGTGAGATCTACGCATCGTTTTGGACGCGATAGTGATGTGATTGCTCCTTCTGATGCTAATTTCAACTAGAACGAAGTAATAGAATTCATAATCACCTATATTTTGACAATTTGAGAGATCTAATGAAACATTAAGAAGGTCTCCCTAAATGAAGACTTGTGTGAGATGTACGGATTGTTTTGAAGGCACTAGTGATAGGATTGCTCCTTTTGATGCTAATCAAACTAGAACGAATTCATAGGACTTACAATCACCTCTTTCTTTGACAATTTGAGAGATCCAGTGAAACGGTAAGAAGGTCTCCCAAAATCAAGACTTGTGTGAGATGTACGCATCGTTTTTAACGCGATAGTCAAAGGATTGCTCCTTTTGATGCTAATCAAATTAGAACGAAGTAATAAGACTCCTAATCACGGACTCATAATCATCTATATTTTGACAACTCAGAGAACTAATGAAATTGTACGAAGGTATCCTTAAATGAAGACTTGTGTGAGATGTACGAATCGTTTTGAAGGCTATAGTGATAGGATTGATCCTTTTGATACTAATCAAACTAGAACGAAGTCATAGGACTCATAATCACTTCTTTCTTTGACAATTTGAGAGAACCAATGAAATAATATGAAGTTCTCCCTAAATCAAGACTTGGTGTGAGATGTACGCATCGTTTTTAACGTGATAGTTATGTGATTACTCCTTTTGATGGTAATCAAATTAGAACGAAGTAATAGGACTCTTAATCACCTCTTTCTTTCATAATTTTAGGAAACCAATGAAACAATAAGAAGGTCTCCATAAATGAAGGCTTGCGTGAGATCTACACATCGTTTTGGAAGCGATAGTGATTTGATTGCTCCTTTTGATGCTAATTTCAACTAGAACGAAGTAATTGAATTCATAATCACCTATATTTTTACAATTTGAGAGAACTAATGAACCATTATGAAGGTCTCCCTAAATGAAGACTTGTGTGAGATGTACGGATTGTTTTGAAAGCAATAGTGATAAGATTGCTCCTTTTGATGCTAATCAAACTAGAACGAATTCATAGGACTTATAATCACCTCTTTTTTTGACAATTTGACAGATCCAATGTAACAGTAAGAAGGTCTCCCTAAATCAAGACTTGTTTGAGATGTACGCATCGTTTTTAACGCGATAGTCATAGGATTGCTCCTTTTGATCCTAATCAAATTAAAACGAAGTAATAAGACTCCTAATCACCTCTTTCTTTCACAATTTTAGAGAACCAAAGAAACAATAAGAAGATCTCTTTAAATGAAGACTTGTGTGAGATGTACGCATCGTTTTTAATGCGATAGTCATGGGATTGCTCCTTTTGATGCTAATCAAACTAGAACGAAGTTATAGGACTTCTAATCACCTCTTTCCTTGACAATTTTAAAGCACCAATGAAACAATAAGAAGGTCTCCCTAAATGAAGACTTGTGCGAGATGTACGCATGGTTTTGAACGAGATAGTTATGGGTTTCTTGTTTTGACGCTAATCAAACTAGAATGAAGTAATACAACTTCTAATCACCTCTTTCTTTGTAAATTTGAAACAACCAATGAAACAATATGAAGGTCTCCCTAAATGAAGACTTGTGTGAGATCTACGAATCGTTTTGGACGCGATAGTGATTGGTTTGCCCATTTTGATGCTAATTTCAAATAGAACGAAGTAATAGGACTCATAATCATCTATATTATGACAATTCAGAGAACTAATGAAACAATACGAAGGTATCCTTAAACGAAGACTTGTGTGAGATGTACGAATCGTTTTGAAGGCTATAGTGATAGGATTGATCATTTTAATGCTAATCAAACTAGAACGAAGTCATCGGACTCATAATCACCTCTTTCTTTGACAATTTGAGACAACCAATGAAATAATAAGAAGTTCTCCCTAAATCAAGACTTGGTGTGAGATGTACGCATCGTTTTTAACGCGATAGTCATGGGATTACTCCTTTTGATGGTAATCAATTTAAAACGAAGTAATAGGACTCTTAATCACCTCTTTCTTTCATAATTTTAGGAAACCAATGAAACAATAAGAAGGTCTCCATAAATGAATACTTGTGTGAGATCTACGCATCGTTTTGGACGCGATAGTGATGTGATTGCTCCTTTTGATGCTAATTTCAACTAGAACGAAGTAATAGAATTCATAATCACCTATATTTTGACAATTTGAGAGATCTAATGAAACATTAAGAAGGTCTCCCTAAATGAAGACTTGTGTGAGATGTACGGATTGTTTTGAAGGCACTAGTGATAGGATTGCTCCTTTTGATGCTAATCAAACTAGAACGAATTCATAGGACTTACAATCACCTCTTTCTTTGACAATTTGAGAGATCCAGTGAAACGGTATGAAGGTCTCCCTAAATCAAGACTTGTGTGAGATGTACGCATCGTTTTTAACGCGATAGTCAAAGGATTGCTCCTTTTGATGCTAATCAAATTAGAACGAAGTAATAAGACTCCTAATCACGGACTCATAATCATCTATATTTTGACAACTCAGAGAACTAATGAAATTGTACGAAGGTATCCTTAAATGAAGACTTGTGTGAGATGTACGAATCGTTTTGAAGGCTATAGTGATAGGATTGATCCTTTTGATACTAATCAAACTAGAACGAAGTCATAGGACTCATAATCACTTCTTTCTTTGACAATTTGAGAGAACCAATGAAATAATATGAAGTTCTCCCTAAATCAAGACTTGGTGTGAGATGTACGCATCGTTTTTAACGTGATAGTTATGTGATTACTCCTTTTGATGGTAATCAAATTAGAACGAAGTAATAGGACTCTTAATCACCTCTTTCTTTCATAATTTTAGGAAACCAATGAAACAATAAGAAGGTCTCCATAAATGAAGGCTTGTGTGAGATCTACACATCGTTTTGGAAGCGATAGTGATTTGATTGCTCCTTTTGATGCTAATTTCAACTAGAACGAAGTAATTGAATTCATAATCACCTATATTTTTACAATTTGAGAGAACTAATGAACCATTATGAAGGTCTCCCTAAATGAAGACTTGTGTGAGATGTACGGATTGTTTTGAAAGCAATAGTGATAAGATTGCTCCTTTTGATGCTAATCAAACTAGAACGAATTCATAGGACTTATAATCACCGCTTTTTTTTGACAATTTGAGAGATCCAATGAAACAGTAAGAAGGTCTCCCTAAATCAAGACTTGTTTGAGATGTACGCATCGTTTTTAACGCGATAGTCATAGGATTGCTCCTTTTGATCCTAATCAAATTAAAACGAAGTAATAAGACTCCTAATCACCTCTTTCTTTCACAATTTTAGAGAACCAAAGAAACAATAAGAAGATCTCCTTAAATGAAGACTTGTGTGAGATGTACGCATCGTTTTTAATGCGATAGTAATGGGATTGATCCTTATGATGCTAATCAAACTAGAACGAAGTTATAGGACTTCTAATCACCTCTTTCCTTGACAATTTTAAAGCACCAATGAAACAATAAGAAGGTCTCCCTAAATGAAGACTTGTGCGAGAGATGTATGCATGGTTTTGAACGAGATAGTCATGGGTTTCTTGTTTTGACGCTAATCAAATCAGAACGAAGTAATACAACTTCTAATCACCTCTTTCTTTGTAAATTTGAAACAACCAATGAAACAATATGAAGGTCTCCCTAAATGAAGACTTGTGTGAGATCTACGAATCGTTTTGGACGCGATAGTGATTGGTTTGCCCATTTTGATGCTAATTTCAAATAGAACGAAGTAATAGGACTCATAATCATCTATATTATGACAATTCAGAGAACTAATGAAACAATACGAAGGTATCCTTAAACGAAGACTTGTGTGAGATGTACGAATCGTTTTGAAGGCTATAGTGATAGGATTGATCATTTTAATGCTAATCAAACTAGAACGAAGTCATCGGACTCATAATCACCTCTTTCTTTGACAATTTGAGACAACCAATGAAATAATAAGAAGTTCTCCCTAAATCAAGACTTGGTGTGAGATGTACGCATCGTTTTTAACGCGATAGTCATGGGATTACTCCTTTTGATGGTAATCAATTTAAAACGAAGTAATAGGACTCTTAATCACCTCCTTCTTTCATAATTTTAGGAAACCAATGAAACAATAAGAAGGTCTCCATAAATGAATACTTGTGTGAGATCTACGCATCGTTTTGGACGCGATAGTGATGTGATTGCTCCTTCTGATGCTAATTTCAACTAGAACGAAGTAATAGAATTCATAATCACCTATATTTTGACAATTTGAGAGATCTAATGAAACATTAAGAAGGTCTCCCTAAATGAAGACTTGTGTGAGATGTACGGATTGTTTTGAAGGCACTAGTGATAGGATTGCTCCTTTTGATGCTAATCAAACTAGAACGAATTCATAGGACTTACAATCACCTCTTTCTTTGACAATTTGAGAGATCCAGTGAAACGGTAAGAAGGTCTCCCAAAATCAAGACTTGTGTGAGATGTACGCATCGTTTTTAACGCGATAGTCAAAGGATTGCTCCTTTTGATGCTAATCAAATTAGAACGAAGTAATAAGACTCCTAATCACGGACTCATAATCATCTATATTTTGACAACTCAGAGAACTAATGAAATTGTACGAAGGTATCCTTAAATGAAGACTTGTGTGAGATGTACGAATCGTTTTGAAGGCTATAGTGATAGGATTGATCCTTTTGATACTAATCAAACTAGAACGAAGTCATAGGACTCATAATCACTTCTTTCTTTGACAATTTGAGAGAACCAATGAAATAATATGAAGTTCTCCCTAAATCAAGACTTGGTGTGAGATGTACGCATCGTTTTTAACGTGATAGTTATGTGATTACTCCTTTTGATGGTAATCAAATTAGAACGAAGTAATAGGACTCTTAATCACCTCTTTCTTTCATAATTTTAGGAAACCAATGAAACAATAAGAAGGTCTCCATAAATGAAGGCTTGCGTGAGATCTACACATCGTTTTGGAAGCGATAGTGATTTGATTGCTCCTTTTGATGCTAATTTCAACTAGAACGAAGTAATTGAATTCATAATCACCTATATTTTTACAATTTGAGAGAACTAATGAACCATTATGAAGGTCTCCCTAAATGAAGACTTGTGTGAGATGTACGGATTGTTTTGAAAGCAATAGTGATAAGATTGCTCCTTTTGATGCTAATCAAACTAGAACGAATTCATAGGACTTATAATCACCTCTTTTTTTGACAATTTGACAGATCCAATGTAACAGTAAGAAGGTCTCCCTAAATCAAGACTTGTTTGAGATGTACGCATCGTTTTTAACGCGATAGTCATAGGATTGCTCCTTTTGATCCTAATCAAATTAAAACGAAGTAATAAGACTCCTAATCACCTCTTTCTTTCACAATTTTAGAGAACCAAAGAAACAATAAGAAGATCTCTTTAAATGAAGACTTGTGTGAGATGTACGCATCGTTTTTAATGCGATAGTCATGGGATTGCTCCTTTTGATGCTAATCAAACTAGAACGAAGTTATAGGACTTCTAATCACCTCTTTCCTTGACAATTTTAAAGCACCAATGAAACAATAAGAAGGTCTCCCTAAATGAAGACTTGTGCGAGATGTACGCATGGTTTTGAACGAGATAGTTATGGGTTTCTTGTTTTGACGCTAATCAAACTAGAATGAAGTAATACAACTTCTAATCACCTCTTTCTTTGTAAATTTGAAACAACCAATGAAACAATATGAAGGTCTCCCTAAATGAAGACTTGTGTGAGATCTACGAATCGTTTTGGACGCGATAGTGATTGGTTTGCCCATTTTGATGCTAATTTCAAATAGAACGAAGTAATAGGACTCATAATCATCTATATTATGACAATTCAGAGAACTAATGAAACAATACGAAGGTATCCTTAAACGAAGACTTGTGTGAGATGTACGAATCGTTTTGAAGGCTATAGTGATAGGATTGATCATTTTAATGCTAATCAAACTAGAACGAAGTCATCGGACTCATAATCACCTCTTTCTTTGACAATTTGAGACAACCAATGAAATAATAAGAAGTTCTCCCTAAATCAAGACTTGGTGTGAGATGTACGCATCGTTTTTAACGCGATAGTCATGGGATTACTCCTTTTGATGGTAATCAATTTAAAACGAAGTAATAGGACTCTTAATCACCTCTTTCTTTCATAATTTTAGGAAACCAATGAAACAATAAGAAGGTCTCCATAAATGAATACTTGTGTGAGATCTACGCATCGTTTTGGACGCGATAGTGATGTGATTGCTCCTTTTGATGCTAATTTCAACTAGAACGAAGTAATAGAATTCATAATCACCTATATTTTGACAATTTGAGAGATCTAATGAAACATTAAGAAGGTCTCCCTAAATGAAGACTTGTGTGAGATGTACGGATTGTTTTGAAGGCACTAGTGATAGGATTGCTCCTTTTGATGCTAATCAAACTAGAACGAATTCATAGGACTTACAATCACCTCTTTCTTTGACAATTTGAGAGATCCAGTGAAACGGTATGAAGGTCTCCCTAAATCAAGACTTGTGTGAGATGTACGCATCGTTTTTAACGCGATAGTCAAAGGATTGCTCCTTTTGATGCTAATCAAATTAGAACGAAGTAATAAGACTCCTAATCACGGACTCATAATCATCTATATTTTGACAACTCAGAGAACTAATGAAATTGTACGAAGGTATCCTTAAATGAAGACTTGTGTGAGATGTACGAATCGTTTTGAAGGCTATAGTGATAGGATTGATCCTTTTGATACTAATCAAACTAGAACGAAGTCATAGGACTCATAATCACTTCTTTCTTTGACAATTTGAGAGAACCAATGAAATAATATGAAGTTCTCCCTAAATCAAGACTTGGTGTGAGATGTACGCATCGTTTTTAACGTGATAGTTATGTGATTACTCCTTTTGATGGTAATCAAATTAGAACGAAGTAATAGGACTCTTAATCACCTCTTTCTTTCATAATTTTAGGAAACCAATGAAACAATAAGAAGGTCTCCATAAATGAAGGCTTGTGTGAGATCTACACATCGTTTTGGAAGCGATAGTGATTTGATTGCTCCTTTTGATGCTAATTTCAACTAGAACGAAGTAATTGAATTCATAATCACCTATATTTTTACAATTTGAGAGAACTAATGAACCATTATGAAGGTCTCCCTAAATGAAGACTTGTGTGAGATGTACGGATTGTTTTGAAAGCAATAGTGATAAGATTGCTCCTTTTGATGCTAATCAAACTAGAACGAATTCATAGGACTTATAATCACCGCTTTTTTTTGACAATTTGAGAGATCCAATGAAACAGTAAGAAGGTCTCCCTAAATCAAGACTTGTTTGAGATGTACGCATCGTTTTTAACGCGATAGTCATAGGATTGCTCCTTTTGATCCTAATCAAATTAAAACGAAGTAATAAGACTCCTAATCACCTCTTTCTTTCACAATTTTAGAGAACCAAAGAAACAATAAGAAGATCTCCTTAAATGAAGACTTGTGTGAGATGTACGCATCGTTTTTAATGCGATAGTAATGGGATTGATCCTTATGATGCTAATCAAACTAGAACGAAGTTATAGGACTTCTAATCACCTCTTTCCTTGACAATTTTAAAGCACCAATGAAACAATAAGAAGGTCTCCCTAAATGAAGACTTGTGCGAGATGTACGCATGGTTTTGAACGAGATAGTTATGGGTTTCTTGTTTTGACGCTAATCAAACTAGAATAAAGTAATACAACTTCTAATCACCTCTTTCCTTGTAAATTTGAAACAACCAATGAAACAATATGAAGGTCTCTCTAAATGAAGACTTGTGTGAGATCTACGAATCGTTTTGGACTCGATAGTGATGGGTTTGCCCATTTTGATGCTAATTTCAAATAGAACGAAGTAATAGGACTCATAATCATCTATATTTTGACAATTCAGAGAACTAATGAAACAATACGAAGGTATCCTTAAACGAAGATTTGTGTGAGATGTACAAATCGTTTTGAAGGCTATAGTGATAGGATTGATCATTTTAATGCTAATCAAACTAGAACGAAGTCATAGGACTCATAATCACCTCTTTCTTTGACAATTTGAGGGAACCAATGAAATAACAAGAAGTTCTCCCTAAATCAAGACTTGGTGTGAGATTTATGCATCGTTTTTAACGCGATAGTCATGGGATTACTCCTTTTGATGGCAATCAAATTAAAACGAAGTAATAGGACTCTTAATCACCTCTTTCTTTTATAATTTTAGTAAACCAATGAAACAATAAGAAGGTCTCCATAAATGAAGACTTGTGTGAGATCTACGCATCGTTTTGGACGCGATAGTGATGTGATTGCTCCTTTTGATGCTAATTTCAACTAGAACGAAGTATTAGAATTCATAATCACCTATATTTTGACAATTTGAGAGATCTAATGAAACATTAAGAAGGTCTCCCTAAATGAAGACTTGTGTGAGATGTACGGATTGTTTTGAAGGCGCTAGTGATAGGATTGCTCTTTTTGATGCTAATCAAACTAGAACGAATTCATAGGACTTATAATAACCTCTTTCTTTGATAATTTGAGAGATCCAATGAAACGGTAAGAAGGTCTCCCTAAATCAAGACTTGTGTGAGATGTACGCATCGTTTTTAACGCTATAGTGATAGGATTGCTCCTTTTGATGCTAATCAAATTAGAACGAAGTAATAAGACTCCTAATCGCCTCTTTCTTTCACAATTTTAAAGAACCCAAGAAACAATAAGAATGTCTCCTTAAATGAAGACTTGTGTTAGATGTACGCAGCACTTTTAACGCGATAGTAATGGGATTGCTCCTTTTGATACTAATCAAACTAGAATAAAGTTATAGGAATTCTAATCACCTATTTCCTTGACAATTTTAAAGCACCAATGAAATAATAAGAAGGTCTCCCTGAATGAAGACTTGTGCGAGATGTACGCATGGTTTTGAACGAGATAGTTATGGGTTTCTTGTTTTGACGCTAATCAAACTAGAATGAAGTAATACAACTTCTAATCACCTCTTACTTTATAAATTTGAAACAACCAATGAAACAATATGATGGTCTCCTTAAATGAAGACTTGTGTGAGATCTACGAATCGTTTTGGACGCGATAGTGATGGGTTTGCCCCTTTTGATGCTAATTTCAACTAGAACGAAGTAATAGGACTCATAATCATCTATATTTTGACAATTCAGAGAACTAATGAAACAATACGAAGGTATCCTTAAATGAATATTTGTGTGAGATGTACGAATCGTTTTGAAGGCTATAGTGATAGTATTGATCATTTTGATGCTAATCAAACTAGAACGAAGTCATAGGATTCATAATTACCTATTTCTTTGACAATTTGAGAGAACCAATGAAATAATAAGAAGTTCTCCCTAAATCAAGACTTGGTGTGAGATGTACGCATCGTTTTTAACGCGATAGTCATGGGATTACTCCTTTTGATGGTAATCAAATTAGAACGCAATGTAATAGGACTCTTAATCACCTCTTTCTTTCATAATTTTAGGAAACCAATGAAACAATAAGAAGGTTTCCATAAATGAAGACTTGTGTGAGATCTAAGCATCGTTTTGGACGCGATAGTGATGTGATTGCTCCTTTTGATGCTAATTTCAACTAGAATGAAGTAATAGAATTCATAATCACCTATATTTTGACAATTTGAGAGATCTAATGAAACATTAAGAAGGTCTCCCTAAATGAAGACTTGTGTGAGATGTACGGATTGTTTTGAAGGCACTAGTGATAGGATTGCTCCTTTTGATCCTAATCAAATTAAAACGAAGTAATAAGACTACTAATCACCTCTTTCTTTCACAATTTTAGAGAACCAAAGAAACAATAAGAAGATCTCTTTAAATGAAGACTTGTGTGATAGTCTTGGGATTGCTACTTTTAATGCAAATCAAACTAGAACGAAGTTATAGGACTTCTAATCACCTCTTTCCTTGACAATTTTAAAGCACCAATGAAACAATAAGAAGGTCTCCCTAAATGAAGACTTGTGCGAGATGTACGCATGGTTTTGAACGAGATAGTTATGGGTTTCTTGTTTTGACGCTAATCAAACTAGAATGAAGTAATACAACTTCTAATCACCTCTTTCTTTGTAAATTTGAAACAACCAATGAAACAATATGAAGGTCTCCCTAAATGAAGACTTGTGTGAGATCTACGAATCGTTTTGGACGCGATAGTGATGGGTTTGCCCCTTTTGATGCTAATTTCAACTAGAACGAAGTAATAGGACTCATAATCATCTATATTTTGACAATTCAGAGAACTAATGAAACAATACGAAGGTATCCTTAAATGAATACTTGTGTGAGATGTACGAATCGTTTTGAAGGCTATAGTGATAGTATTGATCATTTTGATGCTAATCAAACTAGAACGAAGTCATAGGATTCATAATCACCTATTTCTTTGACAATTTGAGAGAACCAATGAAATAATAAGAAGTTCTCCCTAAATCAAGACTTGGTGTGAGATGTACGCATCGTTTTTAACGCGATAGTCATGGGATTACTCCTTTTGATGGTAATCAAATTAGAACGCAATGTAATAGGACTCTTAATCACTTCTTTCTTTCATAATTTTAGGAAACCAATGAAACAATAAGAAGGTTTCCATAAATGAAGACTTGTGTGAGATCTAAGCATCGTTTTGGACGCGATAGTGATGTGATTGCTCCTTTTGATGCTAATTTCAACTAGAACGAAGTAATAGAATTCATAATCACCTATATTTTGACAATTTGAGAGATCTAATGAAACATTAAGAAGGTCTCCCTAAATGAAGACTTGTGCGAGATGTACGGATTGTTTTGAAGGCACTAGTGATAGGATTGCTCCTTTTGATGCTAATCAAACTAGAACGAATTCATAGGACTTATAATAACCTCTTTCTTTGACAATTTGAGAGATCCAGTGAAACGGTAAGAAGGTCTCCCTAAATCAAGACTTGTGTGAGATGTACGCATCGTTTTTAACGCTATAGTGATAGGATTGCTCCTTTTGATGCTAATCAAATTAGAACGAAGTAATAAGACTCCTAATCACGGACTCATAATCATCTATATTTTGACAACTCAGAGAACTAATGAAACAGTACGAAGGTATCCTTAAATGAAGACTTGTGTGAGATGTACGAATCGTTTTGAAGGCTATAGTGATAGGATTGATCCTTTTGATACTAATCAAACTAGAACGAAGTCATAGGACTCATAATCACCTCTTTCTTTGACAATTTGAGAGAACCAATGAAATAATATGAAGTTCTCCCTAAATCAAGACTTGGTGTGAGATGTACGCATCGTTTTTAACGCGATAGTTATGGGATTACTCCTTTTGATGGTAATCAAATTAGAACGAAGTAATAGGACTCTTAATCACCTCTTTCTTTCATAATTTTAGGAAACCAATGAAACAATAAGAAGGTCTCCATAAATGAAGGCTTGTGTGAGATCTACACATCGTTTTGGAAGCGATAGTGATGTGATTGCTCCTTTTAATGCTAATTTCAACTAGAACGAAGTAATTGAATTCATAATCACCTATATTTTTACAATTTGAGAGAACTAATGAAACATTATGAAGGTCTCCCTAAATGAAGACTTGTGTGAGATGTACGGATTATTTTGAAAGCAATAGTGATAAGATTGCTCCTTTTGATGCTAATCAAACTAGAACGAATTCATAGGACTTATAATCACCTCTTTTTTTGACAATTTGACAGATCCAATGTAACAGTAAGAAGGTCTCCCTAAATCAAGACTTGTTTGAGATGTACGCATCGTTTTTAACGCGATAGTCATAGGATTGCTCCTTTTGATCCTAATCAAATTAAAACGAAGTAATAAGACTCCTAATCACCTCTTTCTTTCACAATTTTAGAGAACCAAAGAAACAATAAGAAGATCTCTTTAAATGAAGACTTGTGTGAGATGTACGCATCGTTTTTAATGCGATAGTCATGGGATTGCTCCTTTTGATGCTAATCAAACTAGAACGAAGTTATAGGACTTCTAATCACCTCTTTCCTTGACAATTTTAAAGCACCAATGAAACAATAAGAAGGTCTCCCTAAATGAAGACTTGTGCGAGATGTACGCATGGTTTTGAACGAGATAGTTATGGGTTTCTTGTTTTGACGCTAATCAAACTAGAATGAAGTAATACAACTTCTAATCACCTCTTTCCTTGTAAATTTGAAACAACCAATGAAACAATATGAAGGTCTCCCTAAATGAAGACTTGTGTGAGATCTACGAATCGTTTTGGACGCGATAGTGATGGGTTTGCCCATTTTGATGCTAATTTCAAATAGAACGAAGTAATAGGACTCATAATCATCTATATTTTGACAATTCAGAGAACTAATGCAACAATACGAAGGTATCCTTAAACGAAGACTTGTGTGAGATGTACGAATCGTTTTGAAGGCTATAGTGATAGGATTGATCATTTTAATGCTAATCAAACTAGAACGAATTCATAGGACTCATAATCACCTCTTTCTTTGACAATTTGAGAGAACTAATGAAATAATAAGAAGTTCTTCCTAAATCAAGACTTGGTGTGAGATGTACGCATCGTTTTTAACGCGATAGTCATGGGATTACTCCTTTTGATGGTAATCAATTTAAAACGAAGTAATAGAACTCTTAATCACCTCTTTCTTTCATAATTTTAGGAAACCAATGAAACAATAAGTAGGTCTCCATAAATGAAGACTTGTGTGAGATCTACGCATCGTTTTGGACGCGATAGTGATGTGATTGCTCATTTTGATGCTAATTTCAACTAGAACGAAGTAATAGAATTCATAATCACCTATATTTTGACAATTTGAGAGATCTAATGAAACATTAAGAAGGTCTCCCTAAATGAAGACTTGTGCGAGATGTACGGATTGTTTTGAAGGCACTAGTGATAGGATTGCTCCTTTTGATGCTAATCAAACTAGAACGAATTCATAGGACTTATAATAACCTCTTTCTTTGACAATTTGAGAGATCCAGTGAAACGGTAAGAAGGTCTCCCTAAATCAAGACTTGTGTGAGATGTACGCATCGTTTTTAACGCTATAGTGATAGGATTGCTCCTTTTGATGCTAATCAAATTAGAACGAAGTAATAAGACTCCTAATCACGGACTCATAATCATCTATATTTTGACAACTCAGAGAACTAATGAAACAGTACGAAGGTATCCTTAAATGAAGACTTGTGTGAGATGTACGAATCGTTTTGAAGGCTATAGTGATAGGATTGATCCTTTTGATACTAATCAAACTAGAACGAAGTCATAGGACTCATAATCACCTCTTTCTTTGACAATTTGAGAGAACCAATGAAATAATATGAAGTTCTCCCTAAATCAAGACTTGGTGTGAGATGTACGCATCGTTTTTAACGCGATAGTTATGGGATTACTCCTTTTGATGGTAATCAAATTAGAACGAAGTAATAGGACTCTTAATCACCTCTTTCTTTCATAATTTTAGGAAACCAATGAAACAATAAGAAGGTCTCCATAAATGAAGGCTTGTGTGAGATCTACACATCGTTTTGGAAGCGATAGTGATGTGATTGCTCCTTTTAATGCTAATTTCAACTAGAACGAAGTAATTGAATTCATAATCACCTATATTTTTACAATTTGAGAGAACTAATGAAACATTATGAAGGTCTCCCTAAATGAAGACTTGTGTGAGATGTACGGATTATTTTGAAAGCAATAGTGATAAGATTGCTCCTTTTGATGCTAATCAAACTAGAACGAATTCATAGGACTTATAATCACCTCTTTTTTTGACAATTTGACAGATCCAATGTAACAGTAAGAAGGTCTCCCTAAATCAAGACTTGTTTGAGATGTACGCATCGTTTTTAACGCGATAGTCATAGGATTGCTCCTTTTGATCCTAATCAAATTAAAACGAAGTAATAAGACTCCTAATCACCTCTTTCTTTCACAATTTTAGAGAACCAAAGAAACAATAAGAAGATCTCTTTAAATGAAGACTTGTGTGAGATGTACGCATCGTTTTTAATGCGATAGTCATGGGATTGCTCCTTTTGATGCTAATCAAACTAGAACGAAGTTATAGGACTTCTAATCACCTCTTTCCTTGACAATTTTAAAGCACCAATGAAACAATAAGAAGGTCTCCCTAAATGAAGACTTGTGCGAGATGTACGCATGGTTTTGAACGAGATAGTTATGGGTTTCTTGTTTTGACGCTAATCAAACTAGAATGAAGTAATACAACTTCTAATCACCTCTTTCCTTGTAAATTTGAAACAACCAATGAAACAATATGAAGGTCTCCCTAAATGAAGACTTGTGTGAGATCTACGAATCGTTTTGGACGCGATAGTGATGGGTTTGCCCATTTTGATGCTAATTTCAAATAGAACGAAGTAATAGGACTCATAATCATCTATATTTTGACAATTCAGAGAACTAATGCAACAATACGAAGGTATCCTTAAACGAAGACTTGTGTGAGATGTACGAATCGTTTTGAAGGCTATAGTGATAGGATTGATCATTTTAATGCTAATCAAACTAGAACGAATTCATAGGACTCATAATCACCTCTTTCTTTGACAATTTGAGAGAACTAATGAAATAATAAGAAGTTCTTCCTAAATCAAGACTTGGTGTGAGATGCACGCATCGTTTTTAACGCGATAGTCATGGGATTACTCCTTTTGATGGTAATCAATTTAAAACGAAGTAATAGAACTCTTAATCACCTCTTTCTTTCATAATTTTAGGAAACCAATGAAACAATAAGTAGGTATCCATAAATGAAGACTTGTGTGAGATCTACGCATCGTTTTGGACGCGATAGTGATGTGATTGCTCATTTTGATGCTAATTTCAACTAGAACGAAGTAATAGAATTCATAATCACCTATATTTTGACAATTTGAGAGATCTAATGAAACATTAAGAAGGTCTCCCTAAATGAAGACTTGTGCGAGATGTACGGATTGTTTTGAAGGCACTAGTGATAGGATTGCTCCTTTTGATGCTAATCAAACTAGAACGAATTCATAGGACTTATAATCACCTCTTTCTTTGAGAATTTGAGAGATCCAGTGAAACGGTAAGAAGGTCTCCCTAAATCAAGACTTGTGTGAGATGTACGCATCGTTTTTAACGCTATAGTTATAGGATTGCTCATTTTGATGCTAATCAAATTAGAACGAAGTAATAAAACTCCTAATCGACTCTTTCTTTCACAATTTTAAAGAACCAAAGAAACAATAAGAATGTCTCCTTAAATGAAGACTTGTGTGAGATGTACGCATCATTTTTAACGTGATAGTAATGGGATTGCTCCTTTTGATGCTAATCAAACTAGAATAAAGTTATAGGAATTCTAATCACCTTTTTCCTTGACAATTTTAAAGCACCAATGAAATAATAAGACGGTCTCCCTAAATGAAGACTTGTGCGAGATGTACGCATGGTTTTGAACGAGATAGTTTTGGGTTTCTTGTTTTGACGCTAATCAAACTAGAATGAAGTAATACAACTTCTAATCACCTCTTTCTTTGTAAATTTGAAACAACCAATGAAACAATATGAAGGTCTCCCTAAATGAAGACTTGTGTGAGATCTACGAATCGTTTTGGACGCGATAGTGATGGGTTTGCCCCTTTTGATGCTAATTTCAACTAGAACGATGTAATAGGACTCATAATCACCTATTTTTTAACAATTCAGAGAACTAATGCAACAATACGAAGGTATCCTTAAACGAAGACTTGTGTGAGATGTACGAATCGTTTTGAAGGCTATAGTGATAGGATTGATCATTTTAATGCTAATCAAACTAGAACGAATTCATAGGACTCATAATCACCTATTTCTTTGACAATTAGAGAGAACCAATGAAATAATAAGAAGTTCTCCCTAAATCAAGACTTGGTGTGAGATGTACGCATCGTTTTTAACGCGATAGTCATGGGATTACTCCTTTTGATGGTAATCAAATTAGAACGAAGTGTAATAGGACTCTTAATCACCTCTTTCTTTCATAATTTTAGGAAACCAATAAAACAATAAGAAGGTTTCCACAAATGAAGACTTGTGTGAGATCTACGCATCGTTTTGGACGCGATAGTGATGTGATTACTCCTTTTGATGCTAATTTCAACTAGAACAAAGTAATAGAATTCATAATCACCTATATTTTGACAATTTGAGAGAACTAATGAAACATTAAGAAGGTCTCCCTAAATGAAGACTTGTGTGAGATGTACGGATTGTTTTCAAGGCACTAGTGATAGGATTGCTCCTTTTGATGCTAATCAAACTAGAACGAATTCATAGGACTTCTAATCACCTCTTTCTTTGACAATTTGAGAGATCCAATGAAACAGTAAGAAGGTCTCCCTAAATCAAGACTTGTGTGAGATGTACGCATCCTTTTTAACGCGATAGTCAAAGGATTGCTCCTTTTGATGCTAATCAAATTAGAACGAAGTAATAAGACTCCTAATCACGGACTCATAATCATCTATATTTTGACAACTCAGAGAACTAATGAAACAGTACGAAGGTATCCTTAAATGAAGACTTGTGTGAGATGTACGAATCGTTTTGAAGGCTACAGTGATAGGATTGATCCTTTTGATACTAATCAAACTAGAACGAAGTCATAGGACTCATAATCACTTCTTTCTTTGACAATTTGAGAGAACCAATGAAATAATATGAAGTTCTCCCTAAATCAAGACTTGGTGTGAGATGTACGTATCGTTTTTAACGCGATAGTTATGGGATTACTCTTTTTGATGGTAATCAAATTAGAACGAAGTAATAGGACTCTTAATCACCTCTTTCTTTCATAATTTTAGGAAACCAATCAAACAATAAGAAGGTCTTCATAAATGAAGGCTTGTGTGAGATCTACACATCGTTTTGGAAGCGATAGTGATGTGATTGCTCCTTTTGATGCTAAATTCAACTAGAACGAAGTAATTGAATTCATAATCACCTATATTTATATAATTTGAGAGAACTAATGAAACATTATGAAGGTCTCCCTAAATGAAGACTTGTGTGAGATGTACGGATTGTTTTGAAAGCAATAGTGATAAGATTGCTCCTTTTGATGCTAATCAAACTAGAACGAATTCATAGGACTTACAATCACCTCTTTTTTTGACAATTTGAGAGGTCCAATGAAACAGGAAGAAGGTCTCCCTAAATCAAGACTTGTTTGAGATGTACGCATCGTTTTTAACGCGATTGTCATAGGATTGCTCCTTTTGATCCTAATCAAATTAAAATGAAGTAATAAGACTCCTAATCACCACTTTCTTTCACAATTTTACAGAACCAAAGAAACAATAAGAAGATCTCCTTAAATGAAGACTTGTGTGAGATGTACGCATCGTTTTTAATGCGATAGTCATGGGATTGCTCCTTTTGATGCTAATCAAACTAAAACAAAGTTATAGGACTTCTAATCACCTCTTTCCTTGACAATTTTAAAGCACCAATGAAACAATAAGAAGGTCTCCCTAAATGAAGACTTGTGCGAGATGTACGCATGGTTTTGAACGAGATAGTTATGGGTTTCTTGTTTTAACGCTAGTCAAACTAGAATGAAATAATACAACTTCTAATCACCTCTTTCCTTGTAAATTTGAAACAACCAATGAAACAATATGAAGGTCTCCCTAAATGAAGACTTGTGTGAGATCTACGAATCGTTTTGGACGCGATAGTGATGGGTTTGCCCATTTTGATGCTAATTTCAAATAGAACGAAGTAATAGGACTCATAATCATCTATATTTTGACAATTCAGAGAACTAATGAAACAATACGAAGGTATCCTTAAACGAAGACTTGTGTGAGATGTACGAATCGTTTTGAAGGCTATAGTGATAGGATTGATCATTTTGATGCTAATCAAACTAGAACGAAGTCATAGGACTCATAATCACCTATTTCTTTGACAATTTGAGAGAACCAATGAAATAATAAGAAGTTCTCCCTAAATCAAGACTTGGTGTGAGATGTACGCATCGTTTTTAACGCGATAGTCATGGGATTACTCCTTTTGATGGTAATCAAATTAGAATGAAGTGTAATAGGACTCTTAATCACCTCTTTCTTTCATAATTTTAGGAAACCAATGAAACAATAAGAAGGTTTCCATAAATGAAGACTTGTGTGAGATCTACGCATCGTTTTGGACGCGATAGTGATGTGATTACTCCTTTTGATGCTAATTTCAACTAGAACAAAGTAATAGAATTCATAATCACCTATATTTTGATAATTTGAGAGAACTAATGAAACAATAAGAAGGTCTCCCTAAATGAAGACTTGTGTTAGATGTAGGATTGTTTTGAAGGCACTAGTGATAGGATTGCTCCTTTTGATGCTAATCAAACTAGAACGAATTCATAGGACTTATAATCACCTCTTTCTTTGATAATTTGAGAGATCCAATGAAACAGTAAGAAGGTCTCCCTAAATCAAGACTTGTGTGAGATGTACGCATCCTTTTTAACACGATAGTCAAAGGATTGCTCCTTTTGATGCTAATCAAATTAGAACGAAGTAATAAGACTCCTAATCACAGACTCATAATCATCTATTTTTTGACAACTTAGAGAACTAATGAAACAGTACGAATGTATCCTTAAATGAAGACTTGCGTGAGATGTACGAATCGTTTTGAAGGCTATAGTGGTAGGATTGATCCTTTTGATACTAATCAAACTAGAACGAAGTCATAGGACTCATAATCACTTCTTTCTTTTACAATTTGAGAGAACAAATAAAATAATATGAAGTTCTCCCTAAATCAAGACTTGGTGTGAGATGTACGCATCGTTTTTAACGCGATAGTTATGGGATTACTCCTTTTGATGGTAATCAAATTAGAACGAAGTAATAGGACTCTTAATCACCTCTTTCTTTCATAATTTTAGGAAACCAATGAAACAATAAGAAGGTCTCCATAAATGAAGGCTTGTGTGAGATCTACACATCGTTTTGGAAGCGATAGTGATGTGATTGCTCCTTTTGATGCTAATTTCATCTAGAACGAAGTAATTGAATTTATAATCACCTATATTTTGACAATTTGAGAGAACTAATGAAACATTATGAAGGTCTCCCTAAATGAAGACTTGTGTGAGATGTACGGATTGTTTTGAAAGCAATAGTGATAAGATTGCTCCTTTTGATGCTAATCAAACTAGAACGAATTCATAGGACTTATAATCACCTATTTTTTTGACAATTTGAGAGATCCAATGAAACAGTAAGAAGGTCTCCCTAAATCAAGACTTGTTTGAAATGTACGTAACGTTTTTAACGCGATAGTCATAGGATTGCTCTTTTTGATCCTAATCAAATTAAAACGAAGTAATAAGACTCCTAATCACCTCTTTCTTTCACAATTTTAGAGAACCAAAGAAACAATAAGAAGATCTCTTTAAATGAAGACTTGTGTGAGATGTACGCATCGTTTTAAATGCGATAGTCATGGGATTGCTCCTTTTGATGCTAATCAAACTAGAACGAAGTTATAGGACTTCTAATCACCTCTTTCCTTGACAATTTTAAAGCACCAATAAAACAATAAGAAGGTCTCCCTAAATGAAGACTTGTGCGAGATGTACGCATGGTTTTGAACGAGATAGTTATGGGTTTCTTGTATTGACGCTAATCAAACTAGAATGAAGTAATACAACTTCTAATCACCACTTTCCTTGTAAATTTGAAACAACCAATGAAACAATATGAAGGTCTCCCTAAATGAAGACTTGTGTGAGATCTACGAATCGTTTTGGACGCGATAGTGATGGGTTTGCCCATTTTGATGCTAATTTCAAATAGAACGAAGTAATAGGACTCATAATCATCTATATTTTGACAATTCAGAGAACTAATGAAACAATACGAAGGTATCCTTAAACGAAGACTTGTGTGAGATGTACGAATCGTTTTGAAGGCTATAGTGATAGGATTGATCATTTTGATGCTAATCAAACTAGAACGAAGTCATAGGACTCATAATCACCTATTTCTTTGACAATTTGAGAGAACCAATGAAATAATAAGAAGTTCTCCCTAAATCAAGACTTGGTGTGAGATGTACGCATCGTTTTTAACGCGATAGTCATGGGATTACTCCTTTTGATGGTAATCAAATTAGAATGAAGTGTAATAGGACTCTTAATCACCTCTTTCTTTCATAATTTTAGGAAACCAATGAAACAATAAGAAGGTTTCCATAAATGAAGACTTGTGTTAGATCTACGCATCGTTTTGGACGCGATAGTGATGTGATTGCTCCTTTTGATGCTAATTTCAACTAGAACAAAGTAATAGAATTCATAATCACCTATATTTTGATAATTTGAGAGAACTAATGAAACAATAAGAAGGTCTCCCTAAATGAAGACTTGTGTTAGATGTAGGATTGTTTTGAAGGCACTAGTGATAGGATTGCTCCTTTTGATGCTAATCAAACTAGAACGAATTCATAGGACTTATAATCACCTCTTTCTTTGATAATTTGAGAGATCCAATGAAACAGTAAGAAGGTCTCCCTAAATCAAGACTTGTGTGAGATGTACGCATCCTTTTTAACACGATAGTCAAAGGATTGCTCCTTTTGATGCTAATCAAATTAGAACGAAGTAATAAGACTCCTAATCACAGACTCATAATCATCTATTTTTTGACAACTTAGAGAACTAATGAAACAGTACGAATGTATCCTTAAATGAAGACTTGCGTGAGATGTACGAATCGTTTTGAAGGCTATAGTGGTAGGATTGATCCTTTTGATACTAATCAAACTAGAACGAAGTCATAGGACTCATAATCACTTCTTTCTTTTACAATTTGACAGAACAAATAAAATAATATGAAGTTCTCCCTAAATCAAGACTTGGTGTGAGATGTACGCATCGTTTTTAACGCGATAGTTATGGGATTACTCCTTTTGATGGTAATCAAATTAGAACGAAGTAATAGGACTCTTAATCACCTCTTTCTTTCATAATTTTAGGAAACCAATGAAACAATAAGAAGGTCTCCATAAATGAAGGCTTGTGTGAGATCTACACATCGTTTTGGAAGCGATAGTGATGTGATTGCTCCTTTTGATGCTAATTTCATCTAGAACGAAGTAATTGAATTTATAATCACCTATATTTTGACAATTTGAGAGAACTAATGAAACATTATGAAGGTCTCCCTAAATGAAGACTTGTGTGAGATGTACGGATTGTTTTGAAAGCAATAGTGATAAGATTGCTCCTTTTGATGCTAATCAAACTAGAACGAATTCATAGGACTTATAATCACCTATTTTTTTGACAATTTGAGAGATCCAATGAAACAGTAAGAAGGTCTCCCTAAATCAAGACTTGTTTGAAATGTACGCAACGTTTTTAACGCGATAGTCATAGGATTGCTCTTTTTGATCCTAATCAAATTAAAACGAAGTAATAAGACTCCTAATCACCTCTTTCTTTCGCAATTTTAGAGAACCAAAGAAACAATAAGAAGATCTCTTTAAATGAAGACTTGTGTGAGATGTACGCATCGTTTTAAATGCGATAGTCATGGGATTGCTCCTTTTGATGCTAATCAAACTAGAACGAAGTTATAGGACTCCCTATCACCTCTTTCCTTGACAATTTTAAAGCACCAATAAAACAATAAGAAGGTCTCCCTAAATGAAGACTTGTGCGAGATGTACGCATGGTTTTGAACGAGATAGTTATGGGTTTCTTGTATTGACGCTAATCAAACTAGAATGAAGTAATACAACTTCTAATCACCACTTTCCTTGTAAATTTGAAACAACCAATGAAACAATATGAAGGTCTCCCTAAATGAAGACTTGTGTGAGATCTACGAATCGTTTTGGACGCGATAGTGATGGGTTTGCCCATTTTGATGCTAATTTCAAATAGAACGAAGTAATAGGACTCATAATCATCTATATTTTGACAATTCAGAGAACTAATGAAACAATACGAAGGTATCCTTAAACGAAGACTTGTGTGAGATGTACGAATCGTTTTGAAGGCTATAGTGATAGGATTGATCATTTTAATGGTAATCAAACTAGAACGAAGTCATAGGACTCATAATCACCTTTTTCTTTGACAATTTGAGAGAACCAATGAAATTATAAAAAAGTTCTCCCTAAATCAAGACTTGGTGTGAGATGTACGCATCGTTTTTAACGCGATAGTCATGGGATTACTCCTTTTGATGGTAATCAAATTAAAACGAAGTAATAGGACTCTTAATCACCTCTTTCTTTCCTAATTTTTGAAAACCAATGAAACAATAAAAAGGTCTCCATAAATGAAGACTTGTGTGAGATCTACGCATCGTTTTAGACGCGATAGTGATGTGATTTCTCCTTTTGATGCTAATTTCAACTAGAACGAAGTAATAGAATTCATAATAACCTATATTTTGACAATTTGAGAGATCTAATGAAACATTAAGAAGGTCTCCCTAAATGAAGACTTGTGTGAGATGTACGGATTGTTTTGAAGGCACTAGTGATAGGATTGCTCCTTTTGATGCTAATCAAACTAGAACGAATTCATAGGACTTGTAAGCACCTCTTTCTTTGACAATTTGAGAGATCCAATGAAACAGTAAGAAGGTCTCCCTAAATCAAGACTTGTGTGAGATGTACGCATCGTTTTTAACGCGATAGTCATAGGATTGCTCCTTTTGATGCTAATCAAATTAGAACGAAGTAATAAGACTCCTAATCACCTCTTTCTTTCACAATTTTAGAGAACCAAAGAAACAATGAGAAGGTCTCCTTTAATGAAGACTTGTGTGAGATGTACGCATCGTTTTTAACGCGATAGTCATGGGATTGCTCCTTTTGATGCTAATCAAACTAGAATAAAGTTATAGGAATTCTAATCACCTCTTTCCTTGACAATTTTAAAGCACCAATGAAACAATAAGAAGGTCTCCCTAAATGAAGACTTGTGCGAGATGTACGCATGGTTTTGAACGAGATAGTTATGGGTTTCTTGTTTTGACGCTAATCAAACTAGAATGAAGTAATACAACTTCTAATCACCTCTTTCTTTGTAAATTTGAAACAACCAATGAAACAATATGAAGGTCTCCCTAAATGAAGACTTGTGTGAGATCTACGAATCGTTTTGGACGCGATAGTGATGGGTTTGCCCCTTTTGATGCTAATTTCAACTAGAACGAAGTAATAGGACTCATAATCATCTATATTTTGACAATTCAGAGAACTAATGAAACAATACGAAGGTATCCTTAAATGAAGACATGTGTGAGATGTACGAATCGTTTTGAGGGCTATAGTGATAGGATTGATCATTTTGATGCTAATCAAACTAAAACGAAGTCATAGGACTCATAATCACCTATTTCTTTGACAATTAGAGAGAACCAATGAAATAATAAGAAGTTCTCCCTAAATCAAGACTTGGTGTGAGATGTACGCATCGTTTTTAACGCGATAGTCATGGGATTACTCCTTTTGATGGTAATCAAATTAGAACGAAGTGTAATAGGACTCTTAATCACCTCTTTCTTTCATAATTTTAGGAAACCAATAAAACAATAAGAAGGTTTCCATAAATGAAGACTTGTGTGAGATCTACGCATCGTTTTGGACGCGATAGTGATGTGATTACTCCTTTTGATGCTAATTTCAACTAGAACAAAGTAATAGAATTCATAATCACCTATATTTTGACAATTTGAGAGAACTAATGAAACATTAAGAAGGTCTCCCTAAATGAAGACTTGTGTGAGATGTACGGATTGTTTTCAAGGCACTAGTGATAGGATTGCTCCTTTTGATGCTAATCAAACTAGAACGAATTCATAGGACTTCTAATCACCTCTTTCTTTGACAATTTGAGAGATCCAATGAAACAGTAAGAAGGTCTCCCTAAATCAAGACTTGTGTGAGATGTACGCATCCTTTTTAACGCGATAGTCAAAGGATTGCTCCTTTTGATGCTAATCAAATTAGAACGAAGTAATAAGACTCCTAATCACGGACTCATAATCATCTATATTTTGACAACTCAGAGAACTAATGAAACAGTACGAAGGTATCCTTAAATGAAGACTTGTGTGAGATGTACGAATCGTTTTGAAGGCTACAGTGATAGGATTGATCCTTTTGATACTAATCAAACTAGAACGAAGTCATAGGACTCATAATCACTTCTTTCTTTGACAATTTGAGAGAACCAATGAAATAATATGAAGTTCTCCCTAAATCAAGACTTGGTGTGAGATGTACGTATCGTTTTTAACGCGATAGTTATGGGATTACTCTTTTTGATGGTAATCAAATTAGAACGAAGTAATAGGACTCTTAATCACCTCTTTCTTTCATAATTTTAGGAAACCAATCAAACAATAAGAAGGTCTTCATAAATGAAGGCTTGTGTGAGATCTACACATCGTTTTGGAAGCGATAGTGATGTGATTGCTCCTTTTGATGCTAAATTCAACTAGAACGAAGTAATTGAATTCATAATCACCTATATTTATATAATTTGAGAGAACTAATGAAACATTATGAAGGTCTCCCTAAATGAAGACTTGTGTGAGATGTACGGATTGTTTTGAAAGCAATAGTGATAAGATTGCTCCTTTTGATGCTAATCAAACTAGAACGAATTCATAGGACTTACAATCACCTCTTTTTTTGACAATTTGAGAGGTCCAATGAAACAGGAAGAAGGTCTCCCTAAATCAAGACTTGTTTGAGATGTACGCATCGTTTTTAACGCGATTGTCATAGGATTGCTCCTTTTGATCCTAATCAAATTAAAATGAAGTAATAAGACTCCTAATCACCACTTTCTTTCACAATTTTACAGAACCAAAGAAACAATAAGAAGATCTCCTTAAATGAAGACTTGTGTGAGATGTACGCATCGTTTTTAATGCGATAGTCATGGGATTGCTCCTTTTGATGCTAATCAAACTAAAACAAAGTTATAGGACTTCTAATCACCTCTTTCCTTGACAATTTTAAAGCACCAATGAAACAATAAGAAGGTCTCCCTAAATGAAGACTTGTGCGAGATGTACGCATGGTTTTGAACGAGATAGTTATGGGTTTCTTGTTTTAACGCTAGTCAAACTAGAATGAAATAATACAACTTCTAATCACCTCTTTCCTTGTAAATTTGAAACAACCAATGAAACAATATGAAGGTCTCCCTAAATGAAGACTTGTGTGAGATCTACGAATCGTTTTGGACGCGATAGTGATGGGTTTGCCCATTTTGATGCTAATTTCAAATAGAACGAAGTAATAGGACTCATAATCATCTATATTTTGACAATTCAGAGAACTAATGAAACAATACGAAGGTATCCTTAAACGAAGACTTGTGTGAGATGTACGAATCGTTTTGAAGGCTATAGTGATAGGATTGATCATTTTGATGCTAATCAAACTAGAACGAAGTCATAGGACTCATAATCACCTATTTCTTTGACAATTTGAGAGAACCAATGAAATAATAAGAAGTTCTCCCTAAATCAAGACTTGGTGTGAGATGTACGCATCGTTTTTAACGCGATAGTCATGGGATTACTCCTTTTGATGGTAATCAAATTAGAATGAAGTGTAATAGGACTCTTAATCACCTCTTTCTTTCATAATTTTAGGAAACCAATGAAACAATAAGAAGGTTTCCATAAATGAAGACTTGTGTGAGATCTACGCATCGTTTTGGACGCGATAGTGATGTGATTACTCCTTTTGATGCTAATTTCAACTAGAACAAAGTAATAGAATTCATAATCACCTATATTTTGATAATTTGAGAGAACTAATGAAACAATAAGAAGGTCTCCCTAAATGAAGACTTGTGTTAGATGTAGGATTGTTTTGAAGGCACTAGTGATAGGATTGCTCCTTTTGATGCTAATCAAACTAGAACGAATTCATAGGACTTATAATCACCTCTTTCTTTGATAATTTGAGAGATCCAATGAAACAGTAAGAAGGTCTCCCTAAATCAAGACTTGTGTGAGATGTACGCATCCTTTTTAACACGATAGTCAAAGGATTGCTCCTTTTGATGCTAATCAAATTAGAACGAAGTAATAAGACTCCTAATCACAGACTCATAATCATCTATTTTTTGACAACTTAGAGAACTAATGAAACAGTACGAATGTATCCTTAAATGAAGACTTGCGTGAGATGTACGAATCGTTTTGAAGGCTATAGTGGTAGGATTGATCCTTTTGATACTAATCAAACTAGAACGAAGTCATAGGACTCATAATCACTTCTTTCTTTTACAATTTGAGAGAACCAATGAAATAATAAGAAGTTCTCCCTAAATCAAGACTTGGTGTGAGATGTACGCATCGTTTTTAACGCGATAGTCATGGGATTACTCCTTTTGATGGTAATCAAATTAAAACGAAGTAATAGGACTCTTAATCACCTCTTTCTTTCCTAATTTTTGAAAACCAATGAAACAATAAAAAGGTCTCCATAAATGAAGACTTGTGTGAGATCTACGCATCGTTTTAGACGCGATAGTGATGTGATTTCTCCTTTTGATGCTAATTTCAACTAGAACGAAGTAATAGAATTCATAATAACCTATATTTTGACAATTTGAGAGATCTAATGAAACATTAAGAAGGTCTCCCTAAATGAAGACTTGTGTGAGATGTACGGATTGTTTTGAAGGCACTAGTGATAGGATTGCTCCTTTTGATGCTAATCAAACTAGAACGAATTCATAGGACTTGTAAGCACCTCTTTCTTTGACAATTTGAGAGATCCAATGAAACAGTAAGAAGGTCTCCCTAAATCAAGACTTGTGTGAGATGTACGCATCCTTTTTAACACGATAGTCAAAGGATTGCTCCTTTTGATGCTAATCAAATTAGAACGAAGTAATAAGACTCCTAATCACAGACTCATAATCATCTATTTTTTGACAACTTAGAGAACTAATGAAACAGTACGAATGTATCCTTAAATGAAGACTTGCGTGAAATGTACGAATCGTTTTGAAGGCTATAGTGGTAGGATTGATCCTTTTGATACTAATCAAACTAGAACGAAGTCATAGGACTCATAATCACTTCTTTCTTTTACAATTTGAGAGAACAAATAAAATAATATGAAGTTCTCCCTAAATCAAGACTTGGTGTGAGATGTACGCATCGTTTTTAACGCGATAGTTATGGGATTACTCCTTTTGATGGTAATCAAATTAGAACGAAGTAATAGGACTCTTAATCACCTCTTTCTTTCATAATTTTAGGAAACCAATGAAACAATAAGAAGGTCTCCATAAATGAAGGCTTGTGTGAGATCTACACATCGTTTTGGAAGCGATAGTGATGTGATTGCTCCTTTTGATGCTAATTTCATCTAGAACGAAGTAATTGAATTTATAATCACCTATATTTTGACAATTTGAGAGAACTAATGAAACATTATGAAGGTCTCCCTAAATGAAGACTTGTGTGAGATGTACGGATTGTTTTGAAAGCAATAGTGATAAGATTGCTCCTTTTGATGCTAATCAAACTAGAACGAATTCATAGGACTTATAATCACCTATTTTTTTGACAATTTGAGAGATCCAATGAAACAGTAAGAAGGTCTCCCTAAATCAAGACTTGTTTTAAATGTACGTAACGTTTTTAACGCGATAGTCATAGGATTGCTCTTTTTGATCCTAATCAAATTAAAACGAAGTAATAAGACTCCTAATCACCTCTTTCTTTCACAATTTTAGAGAACCAAAGAAACAATAAGAAGATCTCTTTAAATGAAGACTTGTGTGAGATGTACGCATCGTTTTAAATGCGATAGTCATGGGATTGCTCCTTTTGATGCTAATCAAACTAGAACGAAGTTATAGGACTTCTAATCACCTCTTTCCTTGACAATTTTAAAGCACCAATAAAACAATAAGAAGGTCTCCCTAAATGAAGACTTGTGCGAGATGTACGCATGGTTTTGAACGAGATAGTTATGGGTTTCTTGTATTGACGCTAATCAAACTAGAATGAAGTAATACAACTTCTAATCACCACTTTCCTTGTAAATTTGAAACAACCAATGAAACAATATGAAGGTCTCCCTAAATGAAGACTTGTGTGAGATCTACGAATCGTTTTGGACGCGATAGTGATGGGTTTGCCCATTTTGATGCTAATTTCAAATAGAACGAAGTAATAGGACTCATAATCATCTATATTTTGACAATTCAGAGAACTAATGAAACAATACGAAGGTATCCTTAAACGAAGACTTGTGTGAGATGTACGAATCGTTTTGAAGGCTATAGTGATAGGATTGATCATTTTGATGCTAATCAAACTAGAACGAAGTCATAGGACTCATAATCACCTATTTCTTTGACAATTTGAGAGAACCAATGAAATAATAAGAAGTTCTCCCTAAATCAAGACTTGGTGTGAGATGTACGCATCGTTTTTAACGCGATAGTCATGGGATTACTCCTTTTGATGGTAATCAAATTAGAATGAAGTGTAATAGGACTCTTAATCACCTCTTTCTTTCATAATTTTAGGAAACCAATGAAACAATAAGAAGGTTTCCATAAATGAAGACTTGTGTTAGATCTACGCATCGTTTTGGACGCGATAGTGATGTGATTGCTCCTTTTGATGCTAATTTCAACTAGAACAAAGTAATAGAATTCATAATCACCTATATTTTGATAATTTGAGAGAACTAATGAAACAATAAGAAGGTCTCCCTAAATGAAGACTTGTGTTAGATGTAGGATTGTTTTGAAGGCACTAGTGATAGGATTGCTCCTTTTGATGCTAATCAAACTAGAACGAATTCATAGGACTTATAATCACCTCTTTCTTTGATAATTTGAGAGATCCAATGAAACAGTAAGAAGGTCTCCCTAAATCAAGACTTGTGTGAGATGTACGCATCCTTTTTAACACGATAGTCAAAGGATTGCTCCTTTTGATGCTAATCAAATTAGAACGAAGTAATAAGACTCCTAATCACAGACTCATAATCATCTATTTTTTGACAACTTAGAGAACTAATGAAACAGTACGAATGTATCCTTAAATGAAGACTTGCGTGAGATGTACGAATCGTTTTGAAGGCTATAGTGGTAGGATTGATCCTTTTGATACTAATCAAACTAGAACGAAGTCATAGGACTCATAATCACTTCTTTCTTTTACAATTTGACAGAACAAATAAAATAATATGAAGTTCTCCCTAAATCAAGACTTGGTGTGAGATGTACGCATCGTTTTTAACGCGATAGTTATGGGATTACTCCTTTTGATGGTAATCAAATTAGAACGAAGTAATAGGACTCTTAATCACCTCTTTCTTTCATAATTTTAGGAAACCAATGAAACAATAAGAAGGTCTCCATAAATGAAGGCTTGTGTGAGATCTACACATCGTTTTGGAAGCGATAGTGATGTGATTGCTCCTTTTGATGCTAATTTCATCTAGAACGAAGTAATTGAATTTATAATCACCTATATTTTGACAATTTGAGAGAACTAATGAAACATTATGAAGGTCTCCCTAAATGAAGACTTGTGTGAGATGTACGGATTGTTTTGAAAGCAATAGTGATAAGATTGCTCCTTTTGATGTTAATCAAACTAGAACGAATTCATAGGACTTATAATCACCTATTTTTTTGACAATTTGAGAGATCCAATGAAACAGTAAGAAGGTCTCCCTAAATCAAGACTTGTTTGAAATGTACGCAACGTTTTTAACGCGATAGTCATAGGATTGCTCTTTTTGATCCTAATCAAATTAAAACGAAGTAATAAGACTCCTAATCACCTCTTTCTTTCGCAATTTTAGAGAACCAAAGAAACAATAAGAAGATCTCTTTAAATGAAGACTTGTGTGAGATGTACGCATCGTTTTAAATGCGATAGTCATGGGATTGCTCCTTTTGATGCTAATCAAACTAGAACGAAGTTATAGGACTCCCTATCACCTCTTTCCTTGACAATTTTAAAGCACCAATAAAACAATAAGAAGGTCTCCCTAAATGAAGACTTGTGCGAGATGTACGCATGGTTTTGAACGAGATAGTTATGGGTTTCTTGTATTGACGCTAATCAAACTAGAATGAAGTAATACAACTTCTAATCACCACTTTCCTTGTAAATTTGAAACAACCAATGAAACAATATGAAGGTCTCCCTAAATGAAGACTTGTGTGAGATCTACGAATCGTTTTGGACGCGATAGTGATGGGTTTGCCCATTTTGATGCTAATTTCAAATAGAACGAAGTAATAGGACTCATAATCATCTATATTTTGACAATTCAGAGAACTAATGAAACAATACGAAGGTATCCTTAAACGAAGACTTGTGTGAGATGTACGAATCGTTTTGAAGGCTATAGTGATAGGATTGATCATTTTAATGGTAATCAAACTAGAACGAAGTCATAGGACTCATAATCACCTTTTTCTTTGACAATTTGAGAGAACCAATGAAATTATAAAAAAGTTCTCCCTAAATCAAGACTTGGTGTGAGATGTACGCATCGTTTTTAACGCGATAGTCATGGGATTACTCCTTTTGATGGTAATCAAATTAAAACGAAGTAATAGGACTCTTAATCACCTCTTTCTTTCCTAATTTTTGAAAACCAATGAAACAATAAAAAGGTCTCCATAAATGAAGACTTGTGTGAGATCTACGCATCGTTTTAGACGCGATAGTGATGTGATTTCTCCTTTTGATGCTAATTTCAACTAGAACGAAGTAATAGAATTCATAATAACCTATATTTTGACAATTTGAGAGATCTAATGAAACATTAAGAAGGTCTCCCTAAATGAAGACTTGTGTGAGATGTACGGATTGTTTTGAAGGCACTAGTGATAGGATTGCTCCTTTTGATGCTAATCAAACTAGAACGAATTCATAGGACTTGTAAGCACCTCTTTCTTTGACAATTTGAGAGATCCAATGAAACAGTAAGAAGGTCTCCCTAAATCAAGACTTGTGTGAGATGTACGCATCGTTTTTAACGCGATAGTCATAGGATTGCTCCTTTTGATGCTAATCAAATTAGAACGAAGTAATAAGACTCCTAATCACCTCTTTCTTTCACAATTTTAGAGAACCAAAGAAACAATGAGAAGGTCTCCTTTAATGAAGACTTGTGTGAGATGTACGCATCGTTTTTAACGCGATAGTCATGGGATTGCTCCTTTTGATGCTAATCAAACTAGAATAAAGTTATAGGAATTCTAATCACCTCTTTCCTTGACAATTTTAAAGCACCAATGAAACAATAAGAAGGTCTCCCTAAATGAAGACTTGTGCGAGATGTACGCATGGTTTTGAACGAGATAGTTATGGGTTTCTTGTTTTGACGCTAATCAAACTAGAATGAAGTAATACAACTTCTAATCACCTCTTTCTTTGTAAATTTGAAACAACCAATGAAACAATATGAAGGTCTCCCTAAATGAAGACTTGTGTGAGATCTACGAATCGTTTTGGACGCGATAGTGATGGGTTTGCCCCTTTTGATGCTAATTTCAACTAGAACGAAGTAATAGGACTCATAATCATCTATATTTTGACAATTCAGAGAACTAATGAAACAATACGAAGGTATCCTTAAATGAAGACATGTGTGAGATGTACGAATCGTTTTGAGGGCTATAGTGATAGGATTGATCATTTTGATGCTAATCAAACTAAAACGAAGTCATAGGACTCATAATCACCTATTTCTTTGACAATTAGAGAGAACCAATGAAATAATAAGAAGTTCTCCCTAAATCAAGACTTGGTGTGAGATGTACGCATCGTTTTTAACGCGATAGTCATGGGATTACTCCTTTTGATGGTAATCAAATTAGAACGAAGTGTAATAGGACTCTTAATCACCTCTTTCTTTCATAATTTTAGGAAACCAATAAAACAATAAGAAGGTTTCCATAAATGAAGACTTGTGTGAGATCTACGCATCGTTTTGGACGCGATAGTGATGTGATTACTCCTTTTGATGCTAATTTCAACTAGAACAAAGTAATAGAATTCATAATCACCTATATTTTGACAATTTGAGAGAACTAATGAAACATTAAGAAGGTCTCCCTAAATGAAGACTTGTGTGAGATGTACGGATTGTTTTCAAGGCACTAGTGATAGGATTGCTCCTTTTGATGCTAATCAAACTAGAACGAATTCATAGGACTTCTAATCACCTCTTTCTTTGACAATTTGAGAGATCCAATGAAACAGTAAGAAGTTCTCCCTAAATCAAGACTTGTGTGAGATGTACGCATCCTTTTTAACGCGATAGTCATAGGATTGCTCCTTTTGATGCTAATCAAATTAGAACGAAGTAATAAGACTCCTAATCACGGACTCATAATCATCTATATTTTGACAACTCAGAGAACTAATGAAACAGTACGAAGGTATCCTTAAATGACGACTTGTGTGAGATGTACGAATCGTTTTGAAGGCTACAGTGATAGGATTGATCCTTTTGATACTAATCAAACTAGAACGAAGTCATAGGACTCATAATCACTTTTTCTTTGACAATTTGTGAGAACCAATGAAATAATATGAAGTTCTCCCTAAATCAAGACTTGGTGTGAGATGTACGCATCGTTTTTAACGCGATAGTTATGGGATTACTCTTTTTGATGGTAATCAAATTAGAACGAAGTAATAGGACTCATAATCATCTATATTTTGACAATTCAGAGAACTAATGAAACAATACGAAGGTATCCTTAAACGAAGACTTGTGTGAGATGTACGAATCGTTTTGAAGGCTATAGTGATAGGATTGATCATTTTAATGGTAATTAAACTAGAACGAAGTCATAGGACTCATAATCACCTCTTTCTTTGACAATTTGAGAGAACCAATGAAATAATAAGAAGTTCTCCCTAAATCAAGACTTGGTGTGAGATGTACGCATCGTTTTTAACGCGATAGTCATGGGATTACTCCTTTTGATGGTAATCAAATTAAAACGAAGTAATAGGAATCTTACTCACCTCTTTCTTTCATAATTTTAGGAAACCAATGAAACAAAAAGAAGGTCTCCATAAATGAAGACTTGTGTGAGATCTACGCATCGTTTTGGACGCGATAGTGATCTGATTGCTCCTTTTGATGCTAATTTCAACTAGAACAAAGTAATAGAATTCATAATCACCTATATTTTGACAATTTGAGATAACTAATGAAACATTAAGAAGGTCTCCCTAAATGAAGACTTGTGTGAGATGTACGGATTGTTTTGAAGGCACTAGTGATAGGATTGCTCCTTTTGATGCTAATCAAACTAGAACGAATTCATAGGACTTATAATCACCTCTTTCTTTGACAATTTGAGAGATCCAATGAAACAGTAAGAAGGACTCCCTAAATCAAGACTTATGTGAGATGTACGCATCCTTTTTAACGCGATAGTCAAAGGATTGCTCCTTTTGATGCTAATCAAATTAGAACGAAGTAATAAGACTCCTAATCACGGACTCATAATCGTCTATATTTTGACAACTCAGAGAACTAATGAAACAGTACGAAGGTATCCTTAAATGAAGACTTGTGTGAGATGTACGAATCGTTTTGAAGGCTATAGTAATAGGATTGATCCTTTTGATACTAATCAAACTAGAACGAAGTCATAGGACTCATAATCACTTCTTTCTTTGACAATTTGAGAGAACCAATGAAATAATATGAAGTTCTCCCTAAATCAAGACTTGGTGTGAGATGTACGCATCGTTTTTAACGCAATAGTCATGGGATTGCTCCTTTTGATGCTAATCAAATTAAAACGAAGTAATAAGACTCCTAATCACCTCTTTCTTTCACAATTTTAGAGAACCAAAGAAACAATAAGAAGGTCTCCTTAAATGAAGACTTGTGTGAGATGTACGCATCGTTTTTAATGCTATAGTCATGGGATTGCTCCTTTTGATGCTAATCAAACTAGAACGAATTTATAGGACTTCTAATCACCTCTTTCCTTGACAATTTTAAAGCACCAATGAAACAATAAGAAGGTTTCCCTAAATGAAGATTTGTGCGAGATGTATGCATGGTTTTGAACGAGATAGTCATGGATTTCTCGTTTTGACGCTAATCAAACTAGAACGAAGTAATACAACTTCTAATCACCTCTTTCTTTGTAAATTTGAAATAACCAATGAAACAATATGAAGGTCTCCCTAAATGAAGACTTGTGTGAGATCTACGAATCGTTTTCGACGCGATAGTGATGTGTTTGCTCCTTTTGATGGTAATTTCAACTTGAACGAAGTAATAGGACTCATAATCATCTATATTTTGACAATTCAGAGAACTAATGAAACAATAAGAAGGTATCATTAAATGAAGACTTGTGTGAGATGTACGAATTGTTTTTAACGCGATAGTCACGGGATTACTCCTTTTGATGGTAATCAAATTAAAACGAAGTAATAGGACTCTTAATCACCTTTTTCTTGCATAATTTTAGGAAACCAATAAAACAATAAGAAGGTCTCCATAAATGAAGACTTGTGTGAGATCTACGCATCGTTTTGGACTCAATAGTGATGTGATTGCTCCTTTTGATGCTAATTTCGACTAGAACGAAGTAATAGAATTCATAATCACCTATATTTTGACATTTTGAGAAACTAATGAAACATTAAAAAGGTCTCCCTAAATGAAGATTTGTGTGAGATGTACGGATTGTTTTGAAGGCACTAGTGATAGGATTGCTCCTTTTGATGCTAATCAAACTAGAACGAATTCATAGGACTTATAATCACCTCTTTCTTTGATAATTTGAGAGATCCAATGAAACAGTAAGAAGGTCTCCCTAAATCAAGACTTGTGTGAGATGTACGCATCGTTTTTAACACGATAGTCAAAGGATTGCTCCTTTTGATGCTAATCAAATTAGAACGAAGTAATAAGACTCCTAATCACCTCTTTCTTTCAAAATTTTAGAGAACAAAAGAAACAATAAGAAGGTCTCCTTAAATGAAGACTTATGTGAGATGTACGCATCGTTTTTAACGCGATAGTCATGGGATTGCTCCTTTTGATGCTAATCAAACTAGAACGAATTTATAAGACTTCTAATCACCTCTTTCCTTGACAATTTTAAAGCAACAATGAAACAATAAGAAGGTCTCCCTAAATGAAGACTTGTGCGAGATGTACGCATGGTTTTGAAAGAGATAGTCATGGATTTCTTGTTTTGACGCTAATCAAACTAGAACGAAGTATTACAACTTCTAATCTCCTCTTTCTTTGTAAATTTGAAACAACCAATGAAACAATTTGAAGGTCTCCCTAAATGAAGACTTGTGTGAGATCTACGAATCGTTTTGGACGCGATAGTGATGGGTTTGCTCCTTTTGATGCTAATTTCAACTAGAACGAAGTAATAGGACTCATGATCATCTATATTTTGACAATTCAGAGAACTAATGAAACAATACGAAGGTATCCTTAAATGAAGACTTGTGTGAGATGTACTAATCGTTTTGAAGGCTATAGTGATAGGATTGATCCTTTTGATGTTAATCAAACTAGAATAAAGTCATAGGACTCATAATCACCTCTTTCTTTGACAATTTGAGAGAACCAATGAAATAATAAGAAGTTCTCCCTAAATCAAGACTTGGTGTGAGATGTACCCATCGTTTTTAACGCGATAGTCATGGGATTACTCCTTTTGATGGTAATCAAATTAGAACGAATTAATAGGACTCTTACTCACCTCTTTCATTCATAATTTTAGGAAACCAATGAAACAATAAGAAGGTCTTCATTAATGAAGACTTGTGTGAGATCTACACATCGTTTTGGACGCAATAGTGATGTGATTGCTCCTTCTTATGCTAATTTCAACTAGAACGAAGTAATAGAATTCATAATCACCTATATTTTGACAATTTGAGAGAACTAATGAAACATTAAGAAGGTCTCCCTAAATGAAGACTTGTGTGAGATGTACGGATTGTGTTGAAGGCACTAGTGATAAGATTGCTCTTTTTGATGTTAATCAAACTAGAACGAATTCATAGGACATATAATCACCTCTTTCTTTGACAATTTGAGAGATCCAACGAAACGGTAAGAAGATCTCCTTAAATCAAGACTTGTGTGAGATGTACGCATCGTTTTTAACGCGATAGTTATAGGATTGCTCCTTTTGATGCTAATCAAATTAGAACGAAGTAATAAGACTCCTAATCACCTCTTTCTTTCACAATTTTAGAGAACTAAAGAAACAATAAGAAGGTCTCTTTAAATGAAGACTTGTGTGAGATGTACGCATCGTTTTTAACGCGATAGTCATGGGATTGCTCCTTTTGATGCTAATCAAACTAGAATGAATTTATAGGACTTCTAATCACCTATTTCCTTGACAATTTTAAAGCACCAATGAAACAATAAGAAGGTCTCCCTAAATGAAGACTTGTGCGAGATGTACGCATGGTTTTGAACGAGATACTCATGGATTTCTCATTTTGAAGCTAATCAAACTAGAACGAAGTAGTACATCTTCTAATCACATCTTTCTTTGTAAATTTGAAACAACCAATGAAACAATATGAAGGTCTCCCTAAATGAAGACTTGTGTGAGATCTACGAATCGTTTTGGACGCGATAGTGATGGGTTTGCTCCTTTTGATGCTAATTTTATCTAGAACAAAGTAATAGGACTCATTATCATCTATATTTTGACAATTCAGAGAACTAATGAAACAATACGAAGGTATCCTTAAATGAAGACTTGTGTGAGATGTACGAATCGTTTTGAAGGCTATAGTGATAGGATTGATCCTTTTGATCCTAATCAAACTAGAACGAAGTCATAGGACTCATAATCAACTCTTTCTTTGACAATTTGAGAGAACCAATGAAATAATAAGAAGTTCTCCCTAAATCAAAACTTGGTGTGTGATGTAGCCATGGTTTTTAATGCGATAGTCATGGGATTACTCCTTTTGTTGGTAATCAAATTAGAACGAATTAATAGGACTCTTACTCTCCTCTTTCATTCATAATTTTAGGAAACCAATGAAACAATAAGAAGGTCTCCATAAATGAAGACTTGTGTGAGATCTACGCATCGTTTTGGACGCGATAGTGATGTGATTGCTCCTTTTGATGCTAATTTCAACTAGAACGAAGTAATAGAATTCATAATCTCCTATATTTTGACAATTTGAGAGAACTAATGAAACATTAAGAAGGTCTCCCTAAATAAAGACTTGTGTGAGATGTACGGATTGTGTTGAATGCACTAGTGATAAGATTGCTCCTTTTGATGCTAATCAAACTAGAACGAATTCATAGGACATATAATCACCTCTTTCTTTGACAATTTGAGAGATCCAACGAAACGGTAAGAAGGTCTCCTTAAATCAAGACTTGTGTGAGATGTACGCATCGTTTTTAACGCGATAGTCATAGGATTGCTCCTTTTGATATTAATCAAATTAGAACGAAGTAATAAGACTCTTAACCACCTCTTTCTTTCATAATTTTAGAGAACTAAAGAAACAATAAGAAGGTCTCCTTAAATGAAGACTTGTGTGAGATGTACGCATCGTTTTTAACGTGATAGTCTTGGGATTGCTACTTTTAATGCAAATCAAACTAGAACGAAGTTATAGGACTTCTAATCACCTCTTTCCTTGACAATTTTAAAGCACCAATGAAACAATAAGAAGGTCTCCCTAAATGAATACTTGTGCGAGATGTACGCATGGTTTTGAACGAGATAGTTATGGGTTTCTTGTTTTGACGCTAATCAAACTAGAATGAAGTAATACAACTTCTAATCACCTCTTTCTTCGTAAATTTGTAACAACCAATGAAACAATATGAAGGTCTCCCTAAATGAAGACTTGTGTGAGATCGACGAATCGTTTTGGACGCGATAGTGATGGGTTTGCCCCTTTTGATGCTAATTTCAACTAGAACAAAGTAATAGGACTCATAATCATCTATATTTTGACAATTCAGAGAACTAATGAACCAATACGAAGGTATCCTTAAATGAAGACTTGTGTGAGATGTACGAATAGTTTTGAAGGCTGTAGTGATAGGATTGATCCTTTTGATGCTAATCAAACTAGAACGAAGTCATAGGACTCATAATCACCTTTTTCTTTGACAATTTGAGAGAACCAATGAAATAATAAGAAGTTCTCCCTAAATCAAGACTTGGTGTGAGATGTACGCATCGTTTTTAACGCGATAGTCATGGGATTACTCCTTTTGATGGTAATCAAATTAGAACGAAGTAATAGGACTCTTAATCACCTATTTCTTCCATAATTTTAGGAAACCATTGAAACAATAAGAAGGTCTCCATAAATGAAGACTTGTGTGAGATTTACGTATTGTTTTTGGACGCGATAGTGATGTGATTGCTCCTTTTGATGCTAATTTCAACTAGAACGAAGCAGTAGAATTCTAAATCACCTATATTTTGACAATTTGAGAGAACTAATGAAACATTAAGAAGGTCTCCCTAAATGTAGACTTGTGTGAGATGTACGTATTGTTTTGAAGGCACTAGTGATAGGATTGCTCGTTTTGATGCTAATCAAACTAGAACGAATTCATAGGACTTATAATCACCTCTTTCTTTGACAATTTGAGAGATCCAATGAAATAGTAAGATGGTCTCCCTAAATCAAGACTTGTGTGAGATGTCCGCATCGTTTTTAACGCCATAGTCATAGGATTGTTCCTTTTGATGCTAATCAAATTAGAACGACGTAATAAGACTCCTAATCACCTCTTTCTTTCACAATTTTAGAGAACCAGAAACAATAAAAAGGTCTCCTTAAATGAAGACTTGTGTGAGATGTACGCATCGTTTTTAACGCGATAATCATGGGATTGCTCCTTTTGATGCTAATCAAACTAGAACGAATTTATAGGACTTCTAATCACCTATTTCCTTGACAAATTTAAAGCACCAATGAAACAATAAGAAGGTCTCCCTAAATGAAGACTTGTGCGAGATGTACGCATGGTTTTGAACGAGATAGTCATGGATTTCTTGTTTTGACGCTAATCAAACTAGAATGAAGTAATACAACTTCTAATCACCTCTTTCCTTGTAAATTTGAAACAACCAAAGAAACAATATGAAGGTCTCCCTAAATGAAGACTTGTGTGAGATCTACGAATCGTTTTGGATGCGATAGTGATGGGTTTGCCCATTTTGATGCTAATTTCAAATAGAACAAAGTAATAGGACTCATAATCATCTATATTTTGACAATTCAGAGAACTAATGAAACGATATGAAGGTATCCTTAAATGAAGACTTGTGTGAGATGTACGAATCGTTTTGAAGGCTATAGTGATAGGATTGATCCTTTTGATGCTAATCAAACTAGAACGAAGTCATAGGACTCATAATTACCTCTTTCTTTGACAATTTGAGAGAACCAATGAAATAATAAGAAGTTCTCCCTAAATCAAGACTTGGTGTGAGATGTACGCATCGTTTTTAACGCGATAGTCATGGGATTACTCCTTTTGATGGTAATCAAATTAAAACGAAGTAATAGGACTCTTAATCACCTCTTTCTTTCATAATTTTAGAGAACTTAAGAAACAATAAGAAGGTCTCCTTAAATGAAGACTTGTGTGAGATGTACGCATCGTTTTTAACATGAATGTCATGGGGTTGCTCTTTTTAATGCTAATCAAACTAGAACGAAGTTTAAGGACTTCTAATCACCTCTTTCCTTGACAATTTTAAAGCACCAAATGAAACAATAAGAAGGTCTCCCTAAATGAAGACTTGTGCGAGATGTTCGCATGGTTTTGAACGAGATAGTCAAGGGTTTCTTGTTTTGACACTAATCAAACTAGAACGAAGTAATACAACTTCTAATCATCTCTTTCTTTGTAAATTTGAAACAACCAATGAAACAATATGAAGGTCTCCCTAAATGAAGACTTGTGTGAGATCTACGAATCGTTTTGGACGCGATAGTGATGGGTTTGGCCCTTTTGATGCTAATTTCAACTAGAACAAAGTAATAGGACTCATAATCATCTATATTTTGACAATTCAGAGAACTAATGAAACAATACGAAGGTATCCTTAAAAGAAGACTTGTGTGAGATGTACGAATCGTTTTGAAGGCTATAGTGATAGGATTGATCCTTTTGATGCTAATCAAACTAGAACGAAGTCATAGGACTCATAATCACCTCTTTCTTTGACAATTTGAGAGAACCAATGAAATAATAAGAAGTTCTCCCTAAATCAAGACTTGGTGTGACATGTAGCCATGTTTTTTAACGCGATAGTCATGGGATTAATCCTTTTGATGGTAATCAAATTAGAACGAATTAATAGGACTCTTACTCACCTCGTTCATTCATAATTTTAGGAAACCAATGAAACAATAAGAAGGTCTCCATAAATGAAGACTTGTGTGAGATCTACGCATCGTTTTGGACGCGATAGTGATGTGTTTGCTCCTTTTGATGCTAATTTCAACTAGAACGAAGCAATAGAATTCATAATCACCTATATTTTGACAATTTGAGAGAACTAATGAAACATTAAGAAGGTCTCCCTAAATGAAGACTTGTGTGAGATGTACGGATTATTTTGAAGGCACTAGTGATAGGATTGCTCCTTTTGATGCTAATCAAACTAGAACAAATTCATAGGACTTATAATCACCTCTTTCGTTGATAATTTGAGAGATACAATGAAATAGTAAGAAGGTCTCCCTAAATCAAGACTTGTGTGAGATGTCCGCATCGTTTTTAAGGCGATAGTCATAGGATTGTTCCTTTTGATGCTAATCAAATTAGAATGACGTAATAAGACTCCTAATCACCTCTTTCTTTCACAATTTTAGAGAACCAGAAACAATAAGAAGGTCTCCTTAAATGAAGACTTGTGTGCGATGTACGCATCGTTTTTAACGCGATAGTCATGGGATTGCTCCTTTTGATGCTAATCAAACTAGAACGAATTTATAGGACTTCTAATCACCTATTTCCTTGACAATTTTAAAGCACCAATGAAACAATAAGAAGGTCTCCCTAAATGAAGACTTGTGCGAGATGTACGCATGGTTTTGAACGAGATAGTCATGGATTTCTCGTTTTGACGCTAATCAAACTAGAACGAAGTAGTACATCTTCTAATCACATCTTTCTTTGTAAATTTGAAACAACCAATGAAACAATATGAAGGTCTCCCTAAATGAAGACTTGTGTGAGATCTACGAATCGTTTTTGACGCGATAGTGATGGGTTTGCTCCTTTTGATACTAATTTCAACTAGAACGAAGTAATAGGACTCATGATCATCTATATTTTGACAATTAGAACAAAGTAATAGGACTCATAATCATCTATACTTTGACAATTCAGAGAACTAATGAAACAATACGAAGGTATCCTTAAATGAAGACTTGTGTGAGATGTACGAATCGTTTTGAAGGCTATAGTGATAGGATTGATCCTTTTGATGCTAATCAAACGAGAACGAAGTCATAGGACTCATAATCACCTCTTTCTTTGACAATTTGAGAGAACCAATGAAATAATAAGTTCTCCCTAAATCAAGACTTGGTGTGAGATGTACGCATCGTTTTTAACGCAATAGTCATGGGATTACTCCTTTTGATGGTAATCAAATTAGAACAAAGTAATAGGACTCATAATCATCTATATTTTGACAATTCAGAGAACTAATGAAACGATATGAAGGTATCCTTAAATGAAGACTTGTGTGAGATGTACGAATCGTTTTGAAGGCTATAGTGATAGGATTGATCCTTTTGATGCTAATCAAACTAGAACGAAGTCATAGGACTCATAATTACCTCTTTCTTTGACAATTTGAGAGAACCAATGAAATAATAAGAAGTTCTCCCTAAATCAAGACTTGGTGTGAGATGTAGCCATCGTTTTTAACGCGATAGTCATGGGATTACTCCTTTTGATGGTAATCAAATTAGAACGAATTAATAGGACTTTTACTCACCTTTTTCATTCATAATTTTAGGAAACCAATGAAACAATAAGAAGGTCTCCGTAAATGAAGACTTGTGTGAGATCCACGCATCGTTCTGGACGCGATAGTGATGTGATTGCTCCTTTTGATGCTAATTTCAACTAGAACGAAGTAATAGAATTCATAATCTTCTATATTTTGACAATTTGAGAGAACTAATGAAACATTAAGAAGGTCTCCCTAAATAAAGACTTGTGTGAGATGTACGGATTGTGTTGAAGGCACTAGTGATAAGATTGCTCCTTTTGATGCTAATCAAACTAGAATGAATTCATAGGACATATAATCACCTCTTTCTTTGACAATTTGAGAGATCCAACGAAACGGTAAGAAGGTCTCCTTAAATCAAGACTTGTGTGAGATGTACACATCGTTTTTAACGCGATAGTCATAGGATTGCTCCTTTTGATGTTAATCAAATTAGAACGAAGTAATAAGACTCTTAATCACCTCTTTCTTTCACAATTTTAGAGAACTAAAGAAACAAAAAGAAGGTCTCCATAAATGAAGACTTGTGTGAGTTGTACGCATCGTTTTTAACGTGATAGTCATGGGATTGCTCCTTTTAATGCTAATCAAACTAGAACGAAGTTATAGGACTTCTAATCACCTCTTTCCTTGACAATTTTAAAGCCCCAATGAAACAATAAGAAGGTCTCCCTAAATTAATACTTGTGCGAGATGTACGCATGGTTTTGAACGAGATAGTTATGGGTTTCTTGTTTTGACGCTAATCAAACTAGAACGATGTAATACAACTTCTAATCACCTCTTTCTTCGTAAATTTGAAACAACCAATGAAACAATATGAAGATCTCCTTAAATGAAGACTTGTGTGAGATCTACGAATCGTTTTGGACGCGATAGTGATGGGTTTGGCACTTTTGATGCTAATTTCAACTAGAACAAAGTAATAGGACTCATAATCATCTATATTTTGACAATTCAGAGAACTAATGAAACAATACGAAGGTATCCTTAAATGAAGACTTGTGTGAGATGTACGAATCGTTTTGAAGGCTATAGTGATAGGATTGATCATTTTAATGCTAATCAAACTATAACGAAGTCATAGGACTCATAATCACCTCTTTCTTTGACAATTTGAGAGAACCAATGAAATAACAAGAAGTTCTCCCTAAATCAAGACTTGGTGTGAGATGTACACATTGTTTTTAACGCGATAGTCATGGGATTACTCCTTTTGATGGTAATCAAATTAAAACGAAGTAATAGGACTCTTAATCACCTCTTTCTTTCATAATTTTAGAGAACTTAAGAAACAATAAGAAGGTCTCCTTAAATGAAGACTTGTGTGAGATGTACGCATCGTTTTTAACGTGAATGTCATGGGGTTGCTCTTTTTAATTCTAATCAAACTAGAACGAAGTTTAAGGACTTCTAATCACCTCTTTCCTTGACAATATTAAAGCACCAAATGAAACAATAAGAAGGTCTCCCTAAATGAAGACTTGTGCGAGATGTTCGCATGGTTTTGAACGAGATAGTCAAGGGTTTCTTGTTTTGACACTAATAAAACTAGAACGAAGTAATACAACTTCTAATCATCTCTTTCTTTGTAAATTTGAAACAACCAATGAAACAATATGAAGGTCTCCCTAAATGAAGACTTGTGTGAGATCTACGAATCGTTTTGGACGCGATAGTGATGGGTTTGGCACTTTTGATGCTAATTTCAACTAGAACAAAGTAATAGGACTCATAATCATCTATATTTTGACAATTCAGAGAACTAATGAAACAATACGAAGGTATCCTTAAATGAAGACTTGTGTGAGATGTACGAATCGTTTTGAAGGCTATAGTGATAGGATTGATCATTTTAATGCTAATCAAACTATAACGAAGTCATAGGACTCATAATCACCTCTTTCTTTGACAATTTGAGAGAACCAATGAAATAACAAGAAGTTCTCCCTAAATCAAGACTTGGTGTGAGATGTACACATTGTTTTTAACGCGATAGTCATGGGATTACTCCTTTTGATGGTAATCAAATTAAAACGAAGTAATAGGACTCTTAATCACCTCTTTCTTTCATAATTTTAGAGAACTTAAGAAACAATAAGAAGGTCTCCTTAAATGAAGACTTGTGTGAGATGTACGCATCGTTTTTAACGTGAATGTCATGGGGTTGCTCTTTTTAATTCTAATCAAACTAGAACGAAGTTTAAGGACTTCTAATCACCTCTTTCCTTGACAATTTTAAAGCACCAAATGAAACAATAAGAAGGTCTCCCTAAATGAAGACTTGTGCGAGATGTTCGCATGGTTTTGAACGAGATAGTCAAGGGTTTCTTGTTTTGACACTAATAAAACTAGAACGAAGTAATACAACTTCTAATCATCTCTTTCTTTGTAAATTTGAAACAACCAATGAAACAATATGAAGGTCTCCCTAAATGAAGACTTGTGTGAGATCTACGAATCGTTTTGGACGCGATAGTGATGGGTTTGGCCCTTTTGATGCTAATTTCAACTAGAACAAAGTAATAGGACTCATAATCATCTATATTTTGACAATTCAGAGAACTAATGAAACAATACGAAGGTATCCTTAAAAGAAGACTTGTGTGAGATGTACGAATCGTTTTGAAGGCTATAGTGATAGGATTGATCCTTTTGATGCTAATCAAACTAGAACGAAGTCATAGGACTCATAATCACCTCTTTCTTTGACAATTTGAGAGAACCAATGAAATAATAAGAAGTTCTCCCTAAATCAAGACTTGGTGTGACATGTAGCCATGGTTTTTAACGCGATAGTCATGGGATTACTCCTTTTGATGGTAATCAAATTAGAACGAATTAATAGGACTCTTACTCACCTCGTTCATTCATAATTTTAGGAAACCAATGAAACAATAAGAAGGTCTCCATAAATGAAGACTTGTGTGAGATCTACGCATCGTTTTGGACGCGATAGTGATGTGATTGCTCCTTTTGATGCTAATTTCAACTAGAACGAAGCAATAGAATTCATAATCACCTATATTTTGACAATTTGAGAGAACTAATGAAACATTAAGAAGGTCTCCCTAAATGAAGACTTGTGTGAGATGTACGGATTATTTTGAAGGCACTAGTGATAGGATTGCTCCTTTTGATGCTAATCAAACTAGAACAAATTCATAGGACTCATAATCACCTCTTTCTTTGACAATTTGAGAGATACAATGAAATAGTAAGAAGGTCTCCCTAAATCAAGACTTGTGTGAGATGTACACATCGTTTTTAACGCGATAGTCATAGGATTGCTCCTTTTGATGTTAATCAAATTAGAACGAAGTAATAAGACTCTTAATCACCTCTTTCTTTCACAATTTTAGAGAACTAAAGAAACAAAAAGAAGGTCTCCATAAATGAAGACTTGTGTGAGTTGTACGCATCGTTTTTAACGTGATAGTCATGGGATTGCTCCTTTTAATGCTAATCAAACTAGAACGAAGTTATAGGACTTCTAATCACCTCTTTCCTTGACAATTTTAAAGCCCCAATGAAATAATAAGAAGGTCTCCCTAAATTAATACTTGTGCGAGATGTACGCATGGTTTTGAACGAGATAGTTATGGGTTTCTTGTTTTGACGCTAATCAAACTAAAACGAAGTAATACAACTTCTAATCACCTCTTTCTTCGTAAATTTGAAACAACCAATGAAACAATATGAAGATCTCCTTAAATGAAGACTTGTGTGAGATCTACGAATCGTTTTGGACGCGATAGTGATGGGTTTGGCACTTTTGATGCTAATTTCAACTAGAACAAAGTAATAGGACTCATAATCATCTATATTTTGACAATTCAGAGAACTAATGAAACAATACGAAGGTATCCTTAAATGAAGACTTGTGTGAGATGTACGAATCGTTTTGAAGGCTATAGTGATAGGATTGATCATTTTAATGCTAATCAAACTATAACGAAGTCATAGGACTCATAATCACCTCTTTCTTTGACAATTTGAGAGAACCAATGAAATAACAAGAATTTCTCCCTAAATCAAGACTTGGTGTGAGATGTACGCATCGTTTTTAACGCGATAGTCATGGGATTACTCCTTTTGATGGTAATCAAATTAAAACGAAGTAATAGGACTCTTAATCACCTATTTCTTTCATAATTTTAGAGAACTTAAGAAACAATAAGAAGGTCTCCTTAAATGAAGACTTGTGTGAGATGTACGCATCGTTTTTAACGTGAATGTCATGGGGTTGCTCTTTTTAATGCTAATCAAACTAGAACGAAGTTTAAGGACTTCTAATCACCTCTTTACTTGACAATTTTAAAGCACCAAATGAAACAATAAGAAGGTCTCCCTAAATGAAGACTTGTGCGAGATGTTCGTATGGTTTTGAACGAGATAGTCAAGGGTTTCTTGTTTTGACACTAATCAAACTAGAACGAAGTAATACAACTTCTAATCACCTCTTTCTTTGTAAATTTGAAACAACCAATGAAACAATATGAAGGTCTCCCTAAATGAAGACTTGTGTGAGATCTACGAATCGTTTTGGACGCGATAGTGATGGGTTTGGCCCTTTTGATGCTAATTTCAACTAGAACAAAGTAATAGGACTCATAATCATCTATATTTTGACAATTCAGAGAACTAATGAAACAATACGAAGGTATCCTTAAAAGAAGACTTGTGTGAGATGTACGAATCGTTTTGAAGGCTATAGTGATAGGATTGATCCTTTTGATGCTAATCAAACTAGAACGAAGTCATAGGACTCATAATCACCTCTTTCTTTGACAATTTGAGAGAACCAATGAAATAATAAGAAGTTCTCCCTAAATCAAGACTTGGTGTGACATGTAGCCATGGTTTTTAACGCGATAGTCATGGGATTACTCCTTTTGATGGTAATCAAATTAGAACGAATTAATAGGACTCTTACTCACCTCGTTCATTCATAATTTTAGGAAACCAATGAAACAATAAGAAGGTCTCCATAAATGAAGACTTGTGTGAGATCTACGCATCGTTTTGGACGCGATAGTGATGTGATTGCTCCTTTTGATGCTAATTTCAACTAGAACGAAGCAATAGAATTCATAATCACCTATATTTTAACAATTTGAGAGAACTAATGAAACATTAAGAAGGTCTCCCTAAATGAAGACTTGTGTGAGATGTACGAATTATTTTGAAGGCACTAGTGATAGGATTGCTCCTTTTGATGCTAATCAAACTAGAACAAATTCATAGGACTTATAATCACCTCTTTCTTTGACAATTTGAGAGATACAATGAAATAGTAAGAAGGTCTCCCTAAATCAAGACTTGTGTGAGATGTCCGCATCGTTTTTAAGGCGATAGTCATAGGATTGTTCCTTTTGATGCTAATCAAATTAGAATGACGTAATAAGACTCCTAATCACCTCTTTCTTTCACAATTTTAGAGAACCAGAAACAATAAGAAGGTCTCCTTAAATGAAGACTTGTGTGCGATGTACGCATCGTTTTTAACGCGATAGTCATGGGATTGCTCCTTTTGATGCTAATCAAACTAGAACGAATTTATAGGACTTCTAATCACCTATTTCCTTGACAATTTTAAAGCACCAATGAAACAATAAGAAGGTCTCCCTAAATGAAGACTTGTGCGAGATGTACGCATGGTTTTGAACGAGATAGTCATGGATTTCTCGTTTTGACGCTAATCAAACTAGAACGAAGTAGTACATCTTCTAATCACATCTTTCTTTGTAAATTTGAAACAACCAATGAAACAATATGAAGGTCTCCCTAAATGAAGACTTGTGTGAGATCTACGAATCGTTTTTCACGCGATAGTGATGGGTTTGTTCCTTTTGATACTAATTTCAACTAGAACGAAGTAATAGGACTCATGATCGTCTATATTTTGACAATTAGAACAAAGTAATAGGACTCATAATCATCTATATTTTGACAATTCAGAGAACTAATGAAACAATATGAAGGTATCCTTAAATGAAGACTTGTGTGAGATGTACGAATCGTTTTGAAGGCTATAGTGATAGGATTGATCCTTTTGATGCTAATCAAACTAGAACGAAGTCATAGGACTCATAATTACCTCTTTCTTTGACAATTTGAGAGAACCAATGAAATAATAAGAAGTTCTCCCTAAATCAAGACTTGGTGTGAGATGTAGCCATCGTTTTTAACGCGATAGTCATGGGATTACTCCTTTTGATGGTAATCAAATTAGAACGAATTAATAGGACTCTTACTCACCTCTTTCATTCATAATTTTAGGAAACCAATGAAACAATAAGAAGGTCTCCATAAATGAAGACTTGTGTGAGATCCACGCATCGTTTTGGATTGCTCCTTTTAATGCTAATCAAACTAGAACGAAGTTATAGGACTTCTAATCACCTCTTTCCTTGACAATTTTAAAACCCCAATGAAACAATAAGAAGGTCTCCCTAAATTAATACTTGTGCGAGATGTACGCATGGTTTTGAACGAGATAGTTATGGGTTTCTTGTTTTGACGCTAATCAAACTAGAACGAAGTAATACAACTTCTAATCACCTCTTTCTTCGTAAATTTGAAACAACCAATGAAACAATATGAAGATCTCCTTAAATGAAGATTTGTGTGAGATCTACGAATCGTTTTGGACGCGATAGTGATGGGTTTGGCACTTTTGATGCTAATTTCAACTAGAACAAAGTAATAGGACTCATAATCATCTATATTTTGACAATTCAGAGAACTAATGAAACAATACGAAGGTATCCTTAAATGAAGACTTGTGTGAGATGTACGAATCGTTTTGAAGGCTATAGTGATAGGATTGATCCTTTTGATGCTAATCAAACTAGAACGAAGTCATAGGACTTATAATCACCTCTTTCTTTGACAATTTGAGAGAACCAATGAAATAATGAGAAGTTCTCCCTAAATCAAGACTTGGTGTGAGATGTACGCATCGTTTTTAACGCGATAGTCATGGGATTACTCCTTTTGATGGTAATCAAATTAGAACAAAGTGTCATAGGACTCTTAATCACCTCTTTCTTGCATAATTTTAGGAAACCAATGAAACAATAAGAAGGTCTCCATAAATGAAAACTTGTGTGAGATCTACGTATCGTTTTTGGACGCGATAGTGATGTGATTGCTCCTTTTGATGCTAATTTCAACTAGAACGAAGCAATAGAATTCATAATCACGTATATATTGACAATTTGAGAGAACTAATGAAACATTAAGAAGGTCTCCCTAAATGAAGATTTGTGTGAGATGTACGAATTGTTTTGAAGGCACTAGTGATAGGATTGCTCCTTTTGATGCTAATCAAACTAGAACGAATTCATAGGACTTATAATCACCTCTTTCTTTGACAATTTGAGAGATCTAATGAAATAGTAAGAAGGTCTCCCTAAATCAAGACTTGTGTGAGATGTACGCATCGTTTTTAACGCGATAGTCATAGGATTGTTCTTTTGATGCTAATCAAATTAGAACGAAGTAATAAGACTCCTCATCACCTCTTTCTTTCACAATTTTAGAGAACCAAAGAAACAATAAGAAGGTGTTCTTAAATGAAGACTTGTGTGAGATGTACGCATCGTTTTTAACGCGATAGTCATGGGATTGCTCCTTTTGATGCTAATCAAACTAGAACGAATTTATATGAGTTCTAATCACCTCTTTTCTTGACAATTTTAAAGCACCAATGAAACAATAAGGTCTACCTAAATGAAAACTTGTGCGAGATGTACGCATGGTTTTGAACGAGATAGTCATGGATTTCTCGTTTTGACGCTAATCAAACTAGAACGAAGTAGTACAACTTCTAATAACCTCTTTCTTTATAAATTTGAAACAACCAATGAAACAATATGAAGGTCTCCCTAAATGAAGACTTGTGTGAGATTTACGAATCGTTTTGGACGCAATAGTGATGGGTTTGCTCCTTTTGATGCTAATTTTATCTAGAACAAAGTAATAGGACTCATAATCATCTATATTTTGACAATTCAGAGAACTAATGAAACAATACGAAGGTATCCTTAAATGAAGACTTGTGTGAGATGTACGAATCGTTTTGAAGGCTATAGTGATAGGATTGATCCTTTTGATGCTAATCAAACTAGAACGAAGTCATAGGACTCATAATCACCTCTTTCTTTGACAATTTGAGAAAACCAATGAAATAACAAGAAGTTCTCCCTAAATCAAGACTTGGTGTGAGATGTACCCATCGTTTTTAACGCGATAGTCATGGGATTACTCCTTTTGATGGTAATCAAATTAGAACGAATTAATAGGACTCTTACTCACCTCTTTCATTCATAATTTTAGGAAACCAATGAAACAATACGAAGGTCTCCATAAATGAAGACTTGTGTGAGATCTACGCATCGTTTTGGACGCGATAGTGATGTGATTGCTCCTTTTGATGCTAATTTCAACTAGAACGAACTAATAGAATTCATAATCTCCTATATTTTGACAATTTGAGAGAACTAATGAAACATTAAGAAGGTCTCCCTAAATAAAGACTTGTGTGAGATGTACGGATTGTGTTGAAGGCACTAGTGATAAGATTGCTCCTTTTGATGCTAATCAAACTAGAACGAATTCATAGGACATATAATCACCTCTTTCTTTGACAATTTGAGAGATCCAACGAAACGGTAAGAAGGTCTCCTTAAATCAAGACTTGTGTGAGATGTACGCATCGTTTTTAACGCGATAGTCATAGGATTGCTCCTTTTGATGTAAATCAAATTAGAACGAAGTAATAAGACTCTTAATCACCTCTTTCTTTCATAATTTTAGAGAAATAAAGAAACAATAAGAAGGTCTCCTTAAATGAAGACTTGTGTGAGATGTACGCATCGTTTTTAACGTGATAGTCATGGGATTGCTCCTTTTAATGCTAATCAAACTAGAACGAAGTTATAGGACTTCTAATCACTTCTTTCCTTGACAATTTTAAAGCACCAAAGAAACAATAAGAAGGTCTCCCTAAATGAAGACTTGTGCGAGATGTACGCATGGTTTTGAACGAGATAGTTATGGGTTTCTTGTTTTGACGCTAATCAAACTAGAACGAAGTAATACAACTTCTAATCACCTCTTTCTTTGTAAATTTGAAACAACCAATGAAACAATATGAAGGTCTCCCTAAATGAAGACTTGTGTGAGATCTACGAATCGTTTTGGACGCGATAGTGATGGGTTTGGCCCTTTTGATGCTAATTTCAACTAGAACAAAGTTATAGGACTTATAATCATCTATATTTTGACAATTCAGAGAACTAATGAAACAATACGAAGGTATCCTTAAATGAAGACTTGTGTGAGATGTACGAATCGTTTTGAAGGCTATAGTGATAGGATTGATCCTTTTGATGCTAATCAAACTAGAACGAAGTCATAGGACTCATAATCACCTCTTTCTTTGACAATTTGAGAGAACCAATGAAATAACAAGAAGTTCTCCCTAAATCAAGACTTGGTGTGAGATGTACGCATCGTTTTTAACGCGATAGTCATGGGATTACTCCTTTTGATGGTAATCAAATTAGACCAAAGTGTAATAGGACTCTTAATCACCTCTTTCTTGCATAATTTTAGGAAACCAATGAAACAATAAGAAGGTCTCCATAAATGAAAACTTGTGTGAGATCTACGTATCGTTTTTGGACGCGATAGTGATGTGATTGCTCCTTTTGATGCTAATTTCAACTAGAACGAAGCAATAGAATTCATAATCATGTATATTTTGACAATTTGAGAGAACTAATGAAACATTAAGAAGGTCTCCCTAAATGAAGATTTGTGTGAGATGTAAGAATTGTTTTGAAGGCACTAGTGATAGGATTGCTCCTTTTGATGCTAATCAAACTAGAACGAATTCATAGGACTTATAATCACCTCTTTCTTTGACAATTTGAGAGATCCAATGAAATAGTAAGAAGGTCTCCTAAATCAAAACTTGTGTGTGATGTACGCATCGTTTTTAACGCGATAGTCATAGGATTGTTCCTTTTGATGCTAATCAAATTAGAACGAAGTAATAAGACTCCTCATCACCTCTTTCTTTCATAATTTTAGAGAACCAAAGAAACAATAAGAAGGTCTCCATAAATGAAGACTTGTGTGAGATGTATGCATCGTTTTTAACGCGATAGTCATGGGATTGCTCCTTTTGATGCTAATCAAACTAGAACGAATTTATAGGACTTCTAATCACCTTTTTCCTTGACAATTTTAAAGCACCAATGAAACAATAAGGTGTACCTAAATGAAAACTTGTGCGAGATGTACGCATGATTTTGAACGAGATAGTCATGAATTTCTCGTTTTGACGCTAATCAAACTAGAACGAAGTAGTACAACTTCTAATCACCTCTTTCTTTATAAATTTGAAACAGCCAATGAAACAATATGAAGGTCTCCCTAAATGAAAACTTATGTGAGATCTACGAATCGTTTTGGACGCGATAGTGATCGGTTTGCTCCTTTTGATGCTAATTTCAACTAGAACGAAGTAATAGGACTCATGATCATCTATATTTTGATAATTCAGAGAACTAATGAAATAATACGAAGGTATCCTTAAATGAAGACTTGTGTGAGATGTAAAAATTATTTTGAAGGCTATAGTGATATGATTAATCCTTTTGATGCTAATCAAACTAGAACGAAGTCATAGGACTCATAATCACCTCTTTCTTTGACAATTTGAGAGAACCAATGAAATAATAAGAAGTTCTCCCTAAATCAAGACTTGGTGTGAGATGTACCCATCGTTTTTAACGCGATAGTCATGGGATTACTCATTTTGATGGTAATCAAATTAGAACGAATTAATAGGACTCTTACTCACCTCTTTCATTCATAATTTTAGGAAACCAATGAAACAATAAGAAGGTCTCCATAAATGAAGACTTGTGTGAGATCTACGCATCGTTTTGGACGCGATAGAGATGTGATTGCTCCTTTTGATGCTAATTTCAAGTAGAACGAAGTAATAGAATTTATAATCACCTATATTTTGACATTTTGAGAGAACTAATTAAACATTAAGAAGGTCTCCCTAAATGAAGACTTATGTGAGATGTACGGATTGTTTTGAAAGCGCTAGTGATAGGATTGCTCCTTTTTATGCTAATCAAACTAGAACGAATTCATAGGACTTAAAATCATCTATTTCTTTGACAATTTGAGAAATCCAATGAAACAGTAAAAAGGTCTCCCTAAATCAAGACTTGTGTGAGATGTACGCATCCTTTTTAACACGATAGTCATGTGATTGCTCCTTTTGATGCTAATCAAACTAGAACAAATTTATAGGACTTCTAATCACCTCTTTCCTTGACAATTTTAAAGCACCAATGAAACAATAAGGTCTCCCTAAATGAAGACTTGTGTGAGATGTACGCATGATTTTGAACGAGATAGTCATGGGATTGCTCCTTTTAATGCTAATCAAACTAGATCGAAGTTATAGGACTTCTAATCACCTCTTTCCTTGACAATTTTAAAGCACCAATGAAACAATAAGAAGGTCTCCCTTAATGAAGACTTGTGCGAGATGTACGCATGGTTTTCAACGAGATAGTCATGGGTTTCTTGTTTTGACGCTAATCAAACTAGAACGAAGTAATACAACTTCTAATCACCTAGTTGTTCGTAAATTTAAAACAACCAAGGAAACAATATGAAGGTCTCCCTAAATGAAGACTTGTGTGAGATCTACGAATCGTTTTGGACGCGATAGTGATGGGTTTGCCCCTTTTGACGCTAATTTCAACTAGAACAAAGTAATAGGACTCATAATCATCTATATTTTGACAATTCAGAGAACTAATGAAACAATACGAAGGTATCCTTAAATGAAGACTTGTGTGAGATGTACGAATCGTTTTGAAGGCTATAGTGATAGGATTGATCCTTTTGATGCTAATCAAACTAGAACGAATTCATAGGACTCATAATCACCTCTTTCTTTGACAATTTGAGAGAACCAATGAAATAATAAGTTCTCCCTAAATCAAGACTTGGTGTGAGATGTACGCATCGTTTTTAACGCGATAGTCATGGGATTACTCCTTTTGATGGTAATCAAATTAGAACGAAGTGTAATAGGACTCTTAATCACCTCTTTCTTGCATAATTTTAGGAAACCAATGAACCAATAAGAAGGTCTCCATAAATGAAGACTTATGTGAGATCTACGTATCGTTTTTGGACGCGATAGTGATGTGATTGCTCCTTTTGATGCTAATTTCAACTAGAACGAAGCAATAGAATTTATAATCACCTATATTTTGACAATTTGAGAGAACTAATGAAACATTAAGAAGGTCTCCTTAAATGAAGACTTGTGTGAGATGTACGCATCGTTTTTAATGCTATAGTCATGGGATTGCTCCTTTTGATGCTAATCAAACTAGAACGAATTTATAGGACTTCTAATCACCTCTTTCCTTGACAATTTTAAAGCACCAATGAAACAATAAGAAGGTTTCCCTAAATGAAGATTTGTGCGAGATGTATGCATGGTTTTGAACGAGATAGTCATGGATTTCTCGTTTTGACGCTAATCAAACTAGAACGAAGTAATACAACATCTAATCACCTCTTTCTTTATAAATTTGAAACAACCAATGAAACAATATGAAGGTCTCCCTAAATGAAGACTTGTGTGAGATCTACGAATCGTTTTTGACGCGATAGTGATGGGTTTTCCCCTTTTGATGCTAATTTCAACTACAACGAAATAATAGGACTCATAATCATCTATATTTTCACAATTCAGAGAACTAATGAAAACAATACGAAGTTATCCGTAAATGAAGACATGTGTGAGATGTACGAATCGTTTTGAAGGATATTGTGATAGGATTGATCCTTTTGATGCTAATCAAACTAGAACGAACTCAGAGGACTGATAATCACCTCTTGCTTTGACAATTTGAGGGAACCAATGAAATAATAAGAAGTTCTCCCTAAATCAAGACTTGGTGTGAGATGTACGCATCGTTTTTAACGCGATAGTCATGGGATTACTCCTTTTGATGGTAATCAAATTAGAACGAAGTAATAGGACTCTTAATCACTTCTTTCTTTCATAATTTTAGGAAACCAATGAAACAATAAGAAGGTCTCCATAAATGAAGACTTGTGCGAGGTGTACGCATGGTTTTGAACGAGATAGTCTTGGATTTCTCGTTTTGACGCTAATCAAACTAGAACGAAGTAGTATAACTTCTAATCACCTCTTTCTTTATAAATTTGAAACAACCAATGAAAAAATATGAAGGTCTCCCTAAATGAAGACTTGTGTGAGATCTACGAATCCTTCTGGACGCGATAGTGATTGGTTTGCTCCTTTTGATGCTAATTTCAACTAGAACGAAGTAATAGGACTCATGATCATCTATATTTTGACAATTCAGAGAACTAATGAAACAATACGAAGGTATCCTTAAATGAAGACTTGTGTGAGATGTACGAATCGTTTTGAGGGCTATAGTGATAGGATTGATCCTTTTGATGCTAATCAAACTAGAACGAAGTCATAGGAATCATAATCACCTCTTTCTTTGACAATTTGAGAGAACCGATGAAATAATAAGTTCTCCCTAAATCAAGACTTGGTGTGAGATGTACGCATCATTTTTAACGCGATAGTCATGGGATTACTCCTTTTGATGGTAATCAAATTAGAACGAAGTAATAGGACTCTTAATCACATATTTCTTTCATAATTTTAGGAAAACAATGAAACAATAAGAAGGTCTGCATAAATGAAGACTTGTGTGAGATCTACGCATCGTTTTGGACGCGATAGTGATGTGATTGCTCCTTTTGATGCTAATTTCAACTAGAACGAAGTAATAGAATTCATAATCACCTATATTTTCACAATTTGAGAGAACTAATGAAACATTAAGAAGCTCTCCCTAAATGAAGACTTGTGTGAGATGTACGGATTGTTTTGAAGGCACTAGTGATAGGATTGCTCCTTTTGATACTAATCAAACTAGAACGAATTCATAGGATTTATAATCACCTCTTTCTTTGACAATTTGGGCGATCCAACGAAACAGTAAGAAAGTCTCTCTATATCAAGACTTGTGTGAGATGTACGCATCATTTTTAACGCGATAGTCATAGGATTGCTCCTTTTGATGCTAATCAAATTAGAACGAAGTAATAAGACTCCTAATCACCTCTTTCTTTCACAATTTTAGAGAACTAAAGAAACGATAAGAAGGTCTCTTTAAATGAAGACTTGTGTGAGATGTACGCATCGTTTTTAAAGCGATAGTCATGGGATTGCTCCTTTTGATGCTAATAAACTAGAACGAAGTTATAGGACTTCTAATCACCTCTTTCCTTGACAATTTTAAAGCACCAATGAAACAATAAGAAGGTCTCCCTAAATGAAGACTTGTGCGAGATGTACGCATGGTTTTGAACGAGATAGTCATGGGTTTCTCGTTTTGACGCTAATCAAACTAGAACGAAGTAATACAACTTCTAATCATCTCTTTCTTTGTAAATTTGAAACAACCAATTCAACAATATGAAGGTCTCTCTAAATGAAGACTTGTGTGAGATCTACGAATCGTTTTGTACGCGATAGTGATGGGTTTGCTCCTTTTGATTCTAATTTCAACTAGAACGAAGTAATAGGACTCATAATCATCTATATTTTGGCAAGTCAGAGAACTAATGAAACAATGTGAAGGTATCCTTAAATGAAGACTTGTGTGAGATGTACGAATCGTTTTGAAGGCTATAGTGATAGGATTGATCCTTTATATGCTAATCAAACTAGAACGAAGTCATAGAACTCATAATCACCTCTTTCTTTGACAATTTGAGAGAACCAATGAAATAATAAGAAGTTCTCCCTAAATCAAGACTTGGTGTGAGATGTACGCATCGTTTTTAACGCGATAGTCATGGGATTACTACTTTTGATGGTAATCAAATTAGAACGAAGTAATAGGACTCTTAATCACCTCTTTCTTTCATAATTTTAGGAAACCAATGAAACAATAAGAAGGTCTCCATAACTGAAGACTTGTGTGAGATCTACGCATCGTTTTGGACGCGATAGTGATGTGATTGCCCTTTTGATGCTAATTTCAACTAGAACGAAGTAATAGAATTCATAATCACCTATATTTTGACAATTTGAGAGAACTAATGAACCATTAAGAAGGTTTACCTAAATGAAGACTTGTGTGAGATGTACGGATTGTTTTGAAGGCACTAGTGATAGGATTGCTCCTTTTGATGCTAATCAAACTAGAACGAATTCATAGGATTTATAATCACCTCTTTCTTGGACAATTTGAGAGATCCAATGAAACAGTAAGAAGGTCTCCCTAAATCAAGACTTGTGTGAGATGTACGCATCATTTTTAACGCGATAGTCATAGGATTGCTCCTTTTGATGGTAATCAAATTAGAAAAAAGTAATAAGACTCCTAATCACCTCTTTCTTTAACAATTTTAGAGAACCAAAGAAACAATAAGAAGGTCTCCTTAAATGAAGACTTGTGTGAGATGTACGCATCGTTTTTAAAGCGATAGTCATGGGATTGCTCCTTTTGATTCTAATCAAACTAGAACGAAGTTATAGGACTTCTAATCACCTCTTTCCTTGACAATTTTAAAGCACCAATGAAACAATAAGAAGGTCTCCTTAAATGAAGACTTGTGCGAGATGTACGCATGATTTTGAACGAGATAGTCATAAGTTTCTCATTTTGACGCTAATCAAACTAGAACGAAGTAATACAACTTCTAATCACCTCTTTATTTGTAAATTTGAAACAACCAATTCAACAATATGAAGGTCTCTCTAAATGAAGACTTGTGAGAGATCTACGAATCGTTTTGGACGCGATAGTGATGGGTTTGCTCCTTTTGATTCTAATTTCAACTAGAACGAAGTAATAGGACTCATAATCATCTATATTTTGGCAAGTCAGAGAACTAATGAAACAATGTGAAGGTATCCTTAAATGAAGACTTGTGTGAGATGTACGAATCGTTTTGAAGGCTATAGTGATAGGATTGATCCTTTTGATGCTAATCAAACTAGAACGAAGTCATAGGACTCATAATCACCTCTTTCTTTGACAATTTGAGAGAACCAATGAAATAATAAGAAGTTCTCCCTAAATCAAGACTTGGTGTGAGATGTAGCCATGGTTTTTAACGCGATAGTCATGGGATTACTCCTTTTGATGGTAATCAAATTAGAACGAAGTAATAGGACTCTTAATCACCTCTTTCTTTCATAATTTTAGGAAACCAATGAAACAATAAGAAGGTATCCATAAATGAAGACTTGTGTGAGATCTACGCATTGTTTTGGACGCGATAGTGATGTGATTGCTCCTTTTGATGCTAATTTCAACTAGAACGAAGTAATAGAATTCATAATAACCTATATTTTGACAATTTGAGAGATCTAATGAAACATTAAGAAGGTCTCCCTAAATAAAGACTTGTGTGAGATGTACGGATTGTTTTGAAGGCACTAGTGATAGCATTGCTCCTTTTGCTGCTAATCAAACTAGAACGAATTCATAGGACTTATAATCACCTCTTTCTTTGACAATTTGAAAGATCCAATGAAACAGTAAGAAGGTCTCCCAAAATCAAGATTTGTGTGAGTTGTACGCATCCTTTTTAACGCGATAGTCATAGGATTGCTCTTTTTGATGCTAATCAAATTAGAACGAAGTAATAAGACTCCTAATCACCTCTTTCTTTCACTATTTTAGAGAACCAAAGAAACAATAAGAAGGTCTCCTTAAATGAAGACTTGTGTGAGATGTACGCATCGTTTTTAAAGCGATAGTCATGGGATTGCTCCTTTTGATTCTAATCAAACTAGAACGAAGTTATAGGACTTCTAATCACCTCTTTCCTTGACAATTTTAAAGCACCAATGAAACAATAAGAAGGTCTCCTTAAATGAAGACTTGTGCGAGATGTACGCATGATTTTGAACGAGATAGTCATAGGTTTCTCATTTTGACGCTAATCAAACTAGAACGATGTAATACAACTTCTAATCACCTCTTTATTTGTAAATTTGAAACAACCAATTCAACAATATGAAGGTCTCTCTAAATGAAGACTTGTGAGAGATCTACGAATCGTTTTGGACGCGATAGTGATGGGTTTGCTCCTTTTGATTCTAATTTCAACTAGAACGAAGTAATAGGACTCATAATCATCTATATTTTGGCAAGTCAGAGAACTAATGAAACAATGTGAAGGTATCCTTAAATGAAGACTTGCGTGAGATGTACGAATCGTTTTGAAGGCTATAGTGATAGGATTGATCCTTTTGATGCTAATCAAACTAGAACGAAGTCATAGGACTCATAATCACCTCTTTCTTTGACAATTTGAGAGAACCAATGAAATAATAAGAAGTTCTCCCTAAATCAAGACTTGGTGTGAGATGTAGCCATGGTTTTTAACGCGATAGTCATGGGATTACTCCTTTTGATGGTAATCAAATTAGAACGAAGTAATAGGACTCTTAATCACCTCTTTCTTTCATAATTTTAGGAAACCAATGAAACAATAAGAAGGTATCCATAAATGAAGACTTGTGTGAGATCTACGCATTGTTTTGGACGCGATAGTGATGTGATTGCTCCTTTTGATGCTAATTTCAACTAGAACGAAGTAATAGAATTCATAATAACCTATATTTTGACAATTTGAGAGATCTAATGAAACATTAAGAAGGTCTCCCTAAATGAAGACTTGTGTGAGATGTACGGATTGTTTTGAAGGCACTAGTGATAGCATTGCTCCTTTTGCTGCTAATCAAACTAGAACGAATTCATAGGACTTATAATCACCTCTTTCTTTGACAATTTGAAAGATCCAATGAAACAGTAAGAAGGTCTCCCAAAATCAAGATTTGTGTGAGTTGTACGCATCCTTTTTAACGCGATAGTCATAGGATTGCTCCTTTTGATGCTAATCAAATTAGAACGAAGTAATAAGACTCCTAATCACCTCTTTCTTTCACTATTTTAGAGAACCAAAGAAACAATAAGAAGGTCTCCTTAAATGAAGACTTGTGTGAGATGTACGCATCGTTTTTAACGCGATAGTCATGGGATTGCTCCTTTTGATGCTAATCAAACTATAACGAAGTTATAGCACAAATGAAACAATAAGAATGTCTCCCTAAATAAAGACTTGTGCGAGATGTACGCATGGTTTTGAACGAGATAGTCATGGGTTTCTCGTTTTGACGCTAATCAAACTAGAACGAAGTAATACAACTTCTAATCACCTCTTTCTTTGTAAATCTGAAACAACCAATGGAGCAATATGAAGGTCTCCCTAAATTAAGACTTATGTGAGATCTACAAATCGTTTTGGATGCGATAGTGATGGGTTTTCCCCTTATGATGCTAATTTCAACTAGAACGAAGTAATAGGACTTATAATCATCTATATTTTGACAATTCAGAGAACTAATGAAACAATACGAAGGTATCCTTCAATGAAGACTTGTGTGAGATGTACGAATCGTTTTGAAGGCTGTAGTGATAGGATTGATCCTTTTGATGCTAATCAAACTAGAACGAAGTCATAGGACTCATAATCACCTCTTTCTTTGACAATTTGAGAGAACCAATGAAATAAAAAGAAGTTCTCCCTAAATCAAGACTTGGTGTGAGATGTACGTATCATTTTTAACGCGATAGTCATGGGATTACTCCTTTTGATGGTAATCAAATTAGAACGAAGTGTAATAGGACTCTTAATCACCTCTTTCTTTCGTAATTTTAGGAAACCAATGAAACAATAAGAAGGTCTCCATAAATGAAGACTTGTGTGAGATCTACGCATCGTTTTGGACGCGATAGTGATGTGATTGCCCTTTTGATGCTAATTTCAACTAGAACGAAGTAATAGAATTCATAATCACCTATATTTTGACAATTTGAGAGAACTAATGAACCATTAAGAAGGTCCACCTAAATGAAGACTTGTGTGAGATGTACGGATTGTTTTGAAGGCACTAGTGATAGGATTGCTCCTTTTGATGCTAATCAAACTAGAACGAATTCATAGGATTTATAATCACCTCTTTCTTGGACAATTTGAGAGATCTAATGAAACAGTAAGAAGGTCTCCCTAAATCAAGACTTGTGTGAGATGTACGCATCATTTTTAACGCGATAGTCATAGGATTGCTCCTTTTGATGGTAATCAAATTAGAACGAAGTAATAAGACTCCTAATCACCTCTTTCTTTCACAATTTTAGAGAACCAAAGAAACAATAGGAAGGACTCCTTAAATGAAGACTTGTGTGAGATGTACGTATCGTTTTTAAAGCGATAGTCATGGGATTGCTCCTTTTGATGCTTATCAAACTAGAACGAAGTTAAAGGGCGTCTAATCACCTCTTTCCTTGACTATTTTAAAGCACCAATGAAACAATAAGAAGGTCTCCCTAAATGAAGACTTGTGCGAGATGTACGCATGGTTTTCAACGAGATAGTCATGGGTTTCTCGTTTTGACGCTAATCAAACTAGAACGAAGTAATACAACTTCTAATCACCTCTTTCTTTGTAAATTTGAAATAACCAATTCAACAATATGAAGGTCTCCCTAAATGAAGACTTGTGTGAGATCTACGAATCGTTTTGGACGCGATAGTGATGGGTTTGCCCCTTCTGATGCTAATTTCAACTAGAACGAAGTAATAGGACTCATAATCATCTATATTTTGACAATTCAGAGAACTAATGAAACAATACGAAGGTATCTTTAAATGAAGACTCGTGTGAGTTGTACGAATCGTTTTGAAGGATATAGTGATGTGATTTATCCTTTTGATGCTAATCAAACTAGAACGAAGTCATAGGACTCGTAAGCACCTCTTTCTTTGACAATTTGAGAGAACTAATGAAATAAAAATAAGTTCTCCCTAAATCAAGGCTTGGTGTGAGAAGTACGCATCATTTTAAACGCGATAGTCATTGGATTACTCCTTTTGATGGTAATCAAATTAGAACGAAGTAATAGGACTCTTAATCACCTCTTTCTTTCATAATTTTAGGAAACCAATGAAACAATAAGAAGGTCTCAATAAATGAAGACTTGTGTGAGATTTACGCATCGTTTTGGACGCGATAGTGATGTGATTGCTCTTTTGATGCTAATTTCAACTAGAACGAAGTAATAGAATTCATAATCACCTATATTTTGACAATTTGAAAGAACTAATGAAACATTAAGAAGGTCTCCCTAAATGAAGACTTGTGTGAGATGTACGGATTGTTTTGAAGGCACTAGTGATAGGATTCCTCCTTTTGATGCTAATCAAACTAGAACGAATTCATAGGACTTATAATCACCTCTTTCTTGGACAATTTGAGAGATCCAATGAAACAAGAAGAAGGTCTTCCTAAATCAAGACTTGTGTGAGATGTACGCATCATTTTTAATGCGATAGTCATAGGATTGCTCCTTTTGATGGTAATCAAATTAGAACGAAGTAATAAGACTCCTAATCACATCTTTTTTTCACAATTTTAGGGAACCGAAGAAACTATAAGAAGGTCTCCTTAAATGAAGACTTGTGTGAGATGTACGCATCGTTTTTAACGCGATAGTCATGGGATTGCTCATTTTGACGCTAATCAAACTAGAACGAAGTTATAGGGCTTCTAATCATCTCTTTCCTTGACAATTTTAAAGCACCAACGAAACAATAAGAAGGTCTCCCTAAATGAAGACTTGTGCGAGATGTAAGCATGGTTTTGAACGAGATAGTCATGGGTTTCTCGTTTTGACGCTAATAAAACTAGAACGAAGTAATACAACATCTAATCACCTCTTCCTTTGTAAATTTGAAACAACCAATTCAACAATATGAAGGTCTCCCTAAATGAAGACTTGTGTGAGATCTACGAATCGTTTTGGACGCGATAGTGATGGGTTTGGCCCTTTTGATGCTAATTTCAACTAGAAGGAAGTAATAGAACTCATAATCATCTATATTTTGACAAGTCAGAGAACTAATGAAACAATACGAAGGTATCCTTAAATGTAGACTTGTGTGAGATGTACGAATCGTTTTGAAGGCTATAGTGATAGGATTGATCCTTTTGATGCTAATCAAACTAGAACGAAGTCATAGGACTCATAATCACCTCTTTCTTTGACAATTTGAGAGAACCGATGAAATAATAAGTTCTCCCTAAATCAAGACTTAGTTTGAGATGTACGCATCATTTTTAACGCGATAGTCATGGGAATACTCCTTTTGATGGTAATCAAATTAGAACGAAGTAATAGGACTCTTAATCACCTCTTTCTTTCATAATTTTAGAAAAACAATGAAACAATAAGAAGGTCTCCATAAATGAAGAATTGTGTGAGATCTACGCATCGTTTTGGACGCGATAGTGATGTGATTGCTCCTTTTGATGCTAATTTCAAGTAGAACGAAGTAATAGAATTCATAATCACCTATATTTTGACAATTTGAGAGAACTAATGAAACATTATAAAGCTCTCTCTAAATGAAGACTTGTGTGAGATGTACGGATTGTTTTGAAGGCACTAGTGATAGGATTGCTCCTTTTGATGCTAATCAAACTAGAACGAATTCATAGGATTTATAATCACCTCTTTCTTTGACAATTTGGGCGATCCAACGAAAAGGTAAGAAGGTCTCCCTATATCAAGACTTGTGTGAGATGTACGCATCATTTTTAACGCGATAGTCATCGGATTGCTCCTTTTGATGCTAATCAAATTAGAACGAAGTAATAAGACTCCTAATCACCTCTTTCTTTCACAATTTTAGAGAACCAAAGAAACAATAAGAAGGTCTCCTTAAATGAAGACTTGTGTGAGATGTACGCATCGTTTTTCAAGCGATAGTCATGGGATTGCTCCTTTTGATGCTAATAAACTAGAACGAAATTATAGGACTTCTAATCACCTCTTTCCTTGACAATTTTAAAGCACCAATGAAACAATAAGAAGGTCTCCCTAAATGAAGACTTTTGCGAGATGTACGCATGGTTTTGAACGAGATAGTCATGGGTTTCTCATTTTGATGCTAATCAAACTAGAACGAAGTAATACAACTTCTAATCACCTCTTTCTTTGTAAATCTGAAACAACCAATGAAACAATATGAAGGTCTCCCAAAATTAAGATTTATGTGAGATCTACAAATTGTTTTGGATGCGATAGTGATGGGTTTTCCCCTTATGATGCTAATTTCAACTAGAACGATGTAATAGGACTTATAATCATCTATATTTTGACAATTCAGAGAACTAATGAAACAATACGAAGGTATCCTTCAGTGAAGACTTGTGTGAGATGTACGAATCGTTTTGAAGGCTATAATGATAGGATTGATCCTTTTGATGCTAATCAAACTAGAACGAAGTCATAGGACTCATAATCAAGACTTGGTGTGAGATGTACGCATCATTTTTAACGCGATAGTCATGGGATTACTCCTTTTGATGGTAATCAAATTAGAACATAGTAATAGGACTCTTAATCACCTCTTTCTTTGACAATTTGAGAGAACCAATGAAATAATAAGAAGTTCTCCCTAAATCAAGACTTGGTGTGAGATGTACGCATCGTTTTTAACGCGATAGTCATGGGATTACTACTTTTGATGGTAATCAAATTAGAATGAAGTAATAGGACTCTTAATCACCTCTTTCTTTCATAATTTTAGGAAACCAATGAAACAATAAGAAGGTCTCCATAACTGAAGACTTGTGTGAGATCTACGCATCGTTTTGGACGCGATAGTGATGTGATTGCCCTTTTGATGCTAATTTCAACTAGAACGAAGTAATAGAATTCATAATCACCTATATTTTGACAATTTGAGAGAACTAATGAACCATTAAGAAGGTTTACCTAAATGAAGACTTGTGTGAGATGTACGGATTGTTTTGAAGGCACTAGTGATAGGATTGCTCCTTTTGATGCTAATCAAACTAGAACGAATTCATAGGATTTATAATCACCTCTTTCTTGGACAATTTGAGAGATCCAATGAAACAGTAAGAAGGTCTCCCTAAATCAAGACTTGTGTGAGATGTACGCATCATTTTTAACGCGATAGTCATAGGATTGCTCCTTTTGATGGTAATCAAATTAGAACAAAGTAATAAGACTCCTAATCACCTCTTTCTTTCACAATTTTAGAGAACCAAAGAAACAATAAGAAGGTCTCCTTAAATGAAGACTTGTGTGAGATGTACGCATCGTTTTTAAAGCGATAGTCATGGGATTGCTCCTTTTGATGCTAATCAAACTAGAATGAAGTTAAAGGCCTTCTAATCACCTCTTTCCTTGACAATTTTAAAGCACAAATGAAACAATAAGAAGGTCTCCCTAAATGAAGACTTGTACGAGATGTACGCATGGTTTTGAACGAGATTGTCATGGGTTTCTCGTTTTGACGCTAATCAAACTAGAACGAAGTAATACAACTTCTAATCACCTCTTTCTTTGTAAATTTGAAACAACCAATTCAACAATATAAAGGTCTCCCTAAATGAAGAATTGTGTGAGATCTACGAATCGTTTTGGACGCGATAGTGATGGGTTTTCCCCTTCTGATGCTAATTTCAACTAGAACGAAGTAATAGGACTCGTAATCATCTATATTTTGACAATTCAGAGAACTAATGAAACAATGCGAAGGTATCCTTAAATGAAGACTCGTGTGAGTTGTACGAATCGTTTTGAAGGATATAGTGATGGGATTTATCCTTTTGATGCTAATCAAACTAGAACGAAGTCATAGGGCTCGTAATCACCTCTTTCTTTGACAATTTGATAGAACCAATGAAATAAATAGAAGTTCTCCCTAAATCAAGACTTGGTGTGAGAAGTACGCATCATTTTTAACGCGATAGTCATGGGATTACTCCTTTTGATGGTAATCAAATTAGAACGAAGTAATAGGACTCTTAATCACCTCTTTCTTTCATAATTTTAGGAAACCAATGAAACAATAAGAAGGACTCCATAAATGAAGACTTGTGTGAGATTTACGCATCGTTTTGGACGCGATAGTGGTGTGATTGCTCTTTTGATGCTAATTTCAACTAGAACGAAGTAATAGAATTCATAATCACCTATATTTTGACAATTTGAAAGAACTAATGAAACATTAAGAAGGTCTCCCTAAATGAAGACTTGTGTGAGATGTACGGATTGTTTTGAAGGCACTAGTGATAGGATTGCTCCTTTTGATGCTAATCAAACTAGAACGAATTCATAGGACTTATAATCACCTCTTTCTTTGACAATTTGAGAGATCCAATGAAACAGTAAGAAGGTCTTCCTAAATCAAGACTTGTGTGAGATGTACGCTTCATTTTTAACGCGATAGTCATCGGATTGCTCCTTTTGATGGTAATCAAATTAGAACGAAGAAATAAGACTCCTAATCACCTCTTTTTTCACAATTTTAGGGAACCAAAGAAACAATAAGAAGGTCTCCTTAAATGAAGACTTGTGTGTGATGTACGCATCTTTTTTAACGCGATAGTCACGGGATTGCTCCTTTTGATGCTAATCAAACTAGAACGAAGTTAAAGGCCTTCTAATCACCTCTTTCCTTGACAATTTTAAAGCACCAATGAAACATTAAGAATGTCTCCCTAAATGAAGACTTGTGCGAGATGTACGCATGGTTTTGAACGAGATAGTCATGGGTTTTTCGTTTTGACGCTAATCAAATTAGAACGAAGTAATACAAATTCTAATCACCTCTTTCTTTGTAAATTTGAAACAACCAATTCAACAATATGAAGGTCTCCCTAAATGAAGACTTGTGTGAGATCTACGAATCGTTTTGGACGCGATAGTGATGGGTTTGTTCATTTTGATTATAATTTCAACTAGAACGAAGTAATAGAACTCATAATCATCTATATTTTGACAAGTCAGAGAACTAATGAAACAATACGAAGGTATCCTTAAATGAAGACTTGTGTGAGATGTACGAATCGTTTTGAAGGCTATAGTGATAGGATTGATCCTTTTGATGCTAATCAAACTAGAACGAAGTCATAGGACTCATAATCACCTCTTTCTTTGACAATTTGAGAGAACCAATGAAATAATAAGAAGTTCTCCCTAAATCAAGACTTGGTGTGAGATGTACGCATCATTTTTAACGCGATAGTCATGGGATTACTCCTTTTGATGGTATTCAAATTTGAACGAAGTAATAGGACTCTTAATCACCTTTTCTTTCATAATTTTAGGAAACCAATGAAACAATAAGAAGGTCTCCATAAATAAAGACTTGTGTGAGATCTACGCATCGTTTTGGACGCGATAGTGATGTGATTGCTCCTTTTGATGCTAATTTCAACCATAACGAAGTAATAGAATTCATAATCACCTATATTTTAACAATTTGAGAGAACTAATGAAACATTAAGAACGTCTCCCTAAATGAAGACTTGTGTGAGATGTACGGATTGTGTTGAAGGCACTAGTGATAAGATTATTCCTTTTGATGCTAATCAAACTAGAACGAATTCATAGGACATATAATCACCTCTTTCTTTGATAATTTGAGAGATCCAACGAAACGGTAAGAAGGTATCCTTAAATCAGGACTTGTGTACGCAACGTTTTTAACGCGATAGTCATAGGATTGCTCCTTTTGATGCTAATCAAATTAGAACGAAGTAATAAGACTCCTAATCACCTCCTTCTTTCACAATTTTAGAGAACCAAAGAAACAATAAGAAGGTCTCCCTAAATGAAGACTTGTGTGAGATGTACGCATCGTTTTTAACGCGATAGTCATAGGTTTGCTCTTTTTGATGCTAATTTCAACTAGAACGAAGTAATAGGACTCATGATCATCTATATTTTGACAATTCAGAGAACTAATGAAACAATACGAAGGTATCCTTAAATGAAGACTTGTGTGAGATGTACGAATCGTTTTGAAGGCTATAGTGATATGATTGATCCTTTTGATGCTAATCAAACTAGAACGAAGTCATAGGACTCATAATCACCTCTTTCTTTGATAATTTGAGAGAACTGATGAAATAATAAGTTCTCCCTAAATCAAGACTTGGTGTGAGATGTACGCATCATTTTTAACGCGATAGTCATGGGATTACACCTTTTGATGGTAAGCAAATTAGAACGAAGTAATAGGACTCTTAATCACCTCTTTCTTTCATAATTTTAGGAAAACAATGAAACAAAAAGAAGGCCTCCATAAATGAAGGCTTGTGTGAGATCTACGCATCGCTTTGGACGCGATAGTGATGTGATCGCTCCTTTTGATGCTAATTTCAACTAGAACGAAGTAATAGAATTCATAATCACCTATATTTTGACAATTTAAGAGAACTAATGAAACATTAAGATAGTCTCCCTAAATGAAGACTTGTGTTGGATGGACGGATTGTTTTGAAGGTACTAGTGATAGGATTGCTCCTTTTGATGCTAATCAAACTAGAACGAATTCATAGGACTTATAATCACCTCTTTCTTTGACAATTTGGGCGATCCAACGAAACAGTAAGAAGGTCTCCCTAAATCAAGACTTGTGTGAGATGTATGCATCATTTTTAACGCGATAGTCATAGGATTGCTCCTTTTGATGCTAATCAAATTAGAACGAAGTAATAAGACTCCTAATCACCTCTTTCTTTCACAATTTTAGAGAACTAAAGAAACAATAAGAAGGTCTCTTTAAATGAAGACTTGTGTGAGATGTACGCATCGTTTTTAACGCGATAGTATTGGGATTTCTCCTTTTGATGCTAATAAACTAGAACGAAGTTATAGGACTTCTAATCACTTCTTTCCTTGACAATTTTAAAGCACCAATGAAACAATAAGAAGGTCTCCCTAAATGAAGACTTGTGCGAGATGTACGCATGGTTTTGAACGAGATAGTCATGGGTTTCTCGTTTTGACGCTAATCAAACTAGAACGATGTAATACAACTTCTAATCACCTCTTTCTTTGTAAATTTGAAACAACCAATTCAACAATATGAAGGTCTCTCAAAATGAAGACTTGTGTGAGATCTACGAATCGTTTTGGACGCGATAGTGATGGGTTTGCTCCTTTTGATTCTAATTTCAACTAGAACGAAGTAATAGGACTTATAATCATCTATATTTTGTCAATTCAAAGAACTAATGAAACAATACGAAGGTATCCTTTAATGAAGACTTGTGTGAGGTATACAAATCGTTTTGAAGGCTATAGTGATAGGATTGATTCTTTTGATGCTAATCAAACTAGAACGAAGTCATAGGACTCGTAATCACCTCTTTCTTTGAGAATTTGAGAGAACCAATGAAATAAAAAGAAGTTCTCCCTAAATCAAGACTTGGTGTGAGATGTACGCATCATTTTTAACGCGATAGTCATGGGATTACTCCTTTTGATGGTAATCAAATTAGAACGAAGTAATAGGACTCTTAATCACCTCTTTCAATCATAATTTTAGGAAACCAATGAAACAATAAGAAGGTCTCCATAAATGAAGACTTGTGTGAGATCAACGCATCGTTTTGGACGCGATAGTGATATGATTGCTCTTTTGATGCTAATTTCAACTAGAACGAACTAATAGAATTCATAATCACCTATATTTTGACAATTTGAGAGAACTAATGAAACATTAAGAAGGTCTCCCTAAATGAAGACTTGTGTGAGATGTACGGATTTTTTTGCAGGTACTAGTGATAGAATTGCTCCTTTTGATACTAATCAAACTAGAACGAATTCATAGGACTTATAATCACCTCTTTCTTGGACAATTTGAGAGATCCAATGAAACAGTAAGAAGGTCTCCCTAAATCAAGACTTGTGTGAGATGTACGCATCATTTTTAACGCGATAGTCATAGGATTGCTCCTTTTGCTGGTAATCAAATTAGAACGAAGTAATAAGACTCCTAATCACCTCTTTCTTTCACAATTTTAGAGAACCAAAGAAACAATAAGAAGGTCTCTTTAAATTAAGACTTGTGTGAGATGTACGCATCGTTTTTAACGCGATAGTCATGGGATTGCTCCTTTTGATGCTAATAAACTAGAACGAAGTTATAGGACTTCTAATCACCTCTTTCCTTAACAATTTTAAAGCACCAATGAAACAATAAGAAGGTCTCCCTAAATGAAGACTTGTGCGAGATGTACGCATGGTTTTGAACGAGATAGTCATGGGTTTCTCGTTTTGACGCTAATCAAACTAGAACGAAGTAATACGACTTCTAATCACCTCTTTCTTTGTAAATTTGAAACAACCAATTCAACAATATGAAGGTCTCACTAAATGAAGACTTGTGTGAGATCTACTAATCGTTTTGGACGCGATAGTGATGAGTTTGCCCCTTCTGATGCTAATTTCAACTAGAACGAAGTAATAGGACTCATAATCATCTATATTTTGACAATTCAGAGAACTAATGAAACAATACGAAGGTATCCTTAAATGAAGACTTGTGTGAGATGTACGAATCGTTTTGAAGGCTATAGTGATAGGATTGATCATTTTGATGCTAATCAAGCTAGAACGAAGTCATAGGACTCATAATCACCTCTTTCTTTGACAATTTGAGAGAACCAATGAAATAATAAGAAGTTCTCCCTAAATCAAGACTTGGTGTGAGATGTACGCATCGTTTTTAACGCGATAGTCATGGGATTACTCCTTTTGATGGTAATCAAATTAGAACGAAGTGTAATAGGACAATTAATCACCTCTTTCTTTCATAATTTTAGGAAACCAATGAAACAATAAGAAGGTTTCCATAAATGAAGACTTGTGTGAGATCTACGCATCGTTTTGGACGCGATAGTGATGTGATTACTCCTTTTGATGCTAATTTCAACTAGAACAAAGTAATAGAATTCATAATCACCTATATTTTGACAATTTGAGAGAACTAATGAACCATTAAGAAGGTCTCACTAAATGAAGACTTGTGTGAGATGTACGGATTGTTTTGAAGGCACTAGTGATAGAATTGCTCCTTTTGATGCTAATCAAACTAGAACGAATTCATAGGACTTATAATCACCTCTTTCTTGGACAATTTGAGGGATCCAATGAAATAGTAAGAAGGTCTCCCTAAATCAAGACTTGTGTGAGATGTACGCATAATTTATAACGCGATAGTCATAGGATTGCTCCTTTTGATGGTAATCAAATTAGAACGAAGTAATAAGACTCCTAATCACCTCTTTCTTTCACAATTTTAGAGAACCAAAGAAACAATAAGAAGGTCTCTTTAAATGAATACTTGTGTGAGATGTACACATCGTTTTTAAAGCGATAGTCATAGGATTGCTCCTTTTGATGCTAATCAAACTAGAACGAAGTTAAAGGGCTTCTAATCACCTCTTTTCTTGACAATTTTAAAGCACCAATGAAACAATAAGAAGGTCTCCCTAAATGAAGACTTGTGCGAGATGTACGCATGATTTTGAACGAGATAGTCATGGGTTTCTCGTTTTGACGCTAATCAAACTAGAACGAAGTAATACAACTTCTAATCACCTCTTTCTTTGAAAATTTGAAACAACCAATTCAACAATATGAAGGTCTCACTAAATGAAGACATGTGTGAGATCTACGAATCGTTTTGGACGCGATAGTGATGGGTTTGCCCCTTCTGATGCTAATTTCAACTAGAACGAAGTAATAGGACTCATAATCATCTATATTTTGACAATTCAAAGAACTAATGAAACAATACGAAGGTATCCTTAAATGAAGACTTGTGTGAGATGTACGAATCGTTTTGAAGGCTATAGTGATAGGATTGATCCTTTTGATGCTAATCAAACTAGAACGAAGTCATAGGACTCATAATCACCTCTTTCTTTGACAATTTGAGAGAACCAATAAAATAATAAGAAGTTCTCCCTAAATCAAGACTTGGTGTGAGATGTACGCATCGTTTTTAACGCGATAGTCATGGGATTACTCCTTTTGATGGTAATCAAATTAGAACGAAGTGTAATAGGACAATTAATCACCTCTTTCTTTCATAATTTTAGGAAACCAATGAAAAAATAAGAACGTTTCCATAAATGAAGACTTGTGTGAGATCTACGCATCGTTTTGGACGCGATAGTGATGTGATTACTCCTTTTGATGCTAATTTCAACTAGAACAAAGTAATAGAATTCATAATCACCTATATTTTGACAATTTGAGAGAACTAATGAAACATTAAGAAGGTCTCACTAAATGAAGACTTGTGTGAGATGTACGGATTGTTTTGAAGGCACTAGTGATAGAATTGCTCCTTTTGATGCTAATCAAACTAGAACGAATTCATAGGACTTATAATCACCTCTTTCTTGGACAATTTGAGAGATCCAATGAAACAGTAAGAAGGTCTCCCTAAATCAAGACTTGTGTGAGATGTACGCATCATTTTTAACGCGATAGTCATAGGATTGCTCCTTTTGATGGTAATCAAATTAGAACGAAGTAATAAGACTCCTAATCACCTCCTTCTTTCACAATTTTAGAGAACCAAAGGAACAATAAGAAGGTCTCCTTAAATGAAAACTTGTGTGAGATGTACGCATCGTTTTTAACGCGATAGTCATGGGTTTACTCCTTTTGATGCTAATCAAACTAGAACGAAGTTATAAGACTTCTAATCACCTCTTTCCTTGACAATTTTAAAGCACCAATGAAACAATAAGAAGGTCTCCCTAAATGAAGACTTGTGCGAGATGTACGCATGGTTTTGAACGAGATAGTCATGGGTTTCTCGTTTTTGACTCTAATCAAACTAGAACGAAGTAATACAACTTCTAATAACCTCTTTCTTTGTAAATTTGAAACAACCAATTCAACAATATGAAGGTCTCACTAAATGAAGACTTGTGTGAGATCTACGAATCGTTTTGGACGCGATAGTGATGGGTTTGCCCCTTCTGATGCTAATTTCAACTAGAACGAAGTAATAGGACTCATAATCATCTATATTTTGACAATTCAGAGAACTAATGAAACAATACGAAGGTATCCTTAAATGAAGACTTGTGTGAGATGTACGAATCGTTTTGAAGGCTATAGTGATAGGATTGATCCTTTTGATGCTAATCAAACTAGAACGAAGTCATAGGACGCATAATCACCTCTTTCTTTGACAATTTGAGAGAACCAATGAAATAATTAGAAGTTCTCCCTAAATCAAGACTTGGTGTGAGATGTACACATCGTTTTTAACGCGATAGTCATGGGATTACTCCTTTTGATGGTAATCAAATTAGAACGAAGTAATAGGACTCTTAATCACCTTTTCTTTCATAATTTTCGGAAACCAATGAAACAATAAGAAGGTCTCCATAAATAAAGACTTGTGTGAGATCTATGCATCTTTTTGGACGCGATAGTGATGTGATTGCTTCTTTTGATGCTAATTTCAACTAGAACGAAGTAATAGAATTCATAATCACCTATATTTTGACAATTTGAGAGAACTAATGAAATATTAATAACGTCTCCCTTAATGAAGACTTGTGTGAGATGTACGGATTGTGTTGAAGGCACTAGTGATAGGATTGCTCCTTTTGATGCTAATCAAACTAGAACGAATTCATAGGACATATAATCACCTCTTTCTTTGACAATTTAAGAGATCCAATGAAACGGTAAGAAGGTCTCCTTAAATTAAGACTTGTGTACGCAACGTTTTTAACGCGATAGTCATAGGATTGCTCCTTTTGATGCTAATCAAATTGGAACGAAGTAATAAGACTCCTAATCACCTCCTTCTTTCACAATTTTAGAGAACCAAAGAAACAATAAGAAGGTCTCCTTCAATGAAGACTTGTGTGAGATGTACGCATCGTTTTTAACGCGATAGTCATGGGTTTGCTCCTTTTGATGCTAATCAAACTAGAACGAATTCATAGGACTTATAATCACCTCTTTCTTGGACAATTTGAGAGATCCAATGAAACAGTAAAGAGGTCTTCCTAAAACAAGACTTGTGTGAGATGTACGCATCATTTTTAACGCGATAGTCATAGGATTGCTCCTTTTGATGGTAATCAAATTCGAACGAAGTAATAAGACTCCTAATCACCTCTTTCTTTGTAAATTTGAAACAACCAATTCAATAATATGAAGGTCTCCCTAAATGAAGACTTGTGGGAGATCTACGAATCGTTTTGGACGCGATAGTGATGGGTTTGCTCCTTTTGATGCTAATTTCAACTAGAACGAAATAATAGGACTCATAATCATCTATATTTTGACAATTCATAGAACTAATGAAACAATATGAAGGTATCCTTAAATGAAGACTTGTGTGAGATGTACGAATCGTTTTGAAGGCTAAAGTGATGGGATTTATCCATTTGATGCTAATCAAACTAGAACGAAATCATAGGACTAATAATCACCTCTTTCTTTGACAATTTGAGAGAACCAATGAAATAATAAGAACTTCTCCCTAAATCAAGACTTGGTGTGAGATGTACGCATCGTTTTTAAAGCGATAGTCATGGGATTGCTCCTTTTGATGCTAATCAAACTAGAACGAAGTTAAAGGGCTTCTAATCACCTCTTTCCTTGACAATTTTAAAGCACCAATGAAACAATAAGAAGGTCTCCCTAAATGAAGACTTGTGTGAGATGTACGCATGATTTTGAACGAGATAGTCATGGGTTTCTCGTTTTGACGCTAATCAAACTAGAACGAAGTAATACAACTTCTAATCACCTCTTTCTTTGTAAATTTGAAACAACCAATTCAACAATATGAAGGTCTCACTAAATGAAGACTTGTGTGAGATCTACGAATTGTTTTGGACGCGATAGTGATGGGTTTGCCCCTTCTGATGCTAATTTCAACTAGAACGAAGTAATAGGACTCATAATCATCTATATTTTGACAACTCAGAGAACTAATGAAACAATACGAAGGTATCCTTAAATGAAGACTCGTGTGAGTTGTACGAATCGTTTTGAAGGATATTGTGATGGGATTTATCCTTTTGATGCTAATCAAACTAGAACGAAGTCATAGGACTCGTAATCACCTCTTTCTTTGACAATTTGAGAGAACCAATGAAATAAAAAGAAGTTCTCCCTAAATCAAGACTTGGTATGAGAAGTACACATCATTTTTAACGTGATAGTCATGGTTTTACTCCTTTTGATGGTGATCAAATTAGAACGAAGTAATAGGACTCTTCATCACCTCTTTCTTTCATAATTTTAGGAAACCAATGAAACAATAAGACGGTCTCCATAAATGAAGACTTGTGTGAGATTTACGCATCGTTTTGGACGCGATAGTGATGTGATTGCGTTTTTGATGCTAATTTCAACTAGAACGAAGTAATAGAATTCATAATTACCTATATTTTGACAATTTGAAAGAACTAATGAAACATTAATAAGGTCTCCCTAAATGAAGACTTGTGTGAGATGTACGGATTGTTTTGAAGTCACTAGTGATAGGATTGCTCCTTTTGATGCTAATCAAACTAGAACGAATTCATAGGACTTATAATCACCTCTTTCTTGGACAATTTGAGAGATCCAATGAAACAGTAAGAAGGCCTTCCTAAATCAAGACTTGTGTGAGATGTACGCATCATTTTTAACGCGATAGTCATAGGATTGCTCCTTTTGATGGTAATCAAATTAGAACGAAGTAATAAGACTCCTATTCACCTCTTTTTCACAATTTTAGGGAACCAAAGAAACTATAAGAAGGTCTCTTTAAATGAAGGCTTGTGTGAGATGTACGCATCGTTTTTAACGCGATAGTCATGGGATTGCTCCTTTTGATGCTAATCAAACTAGAACGAAGTTATAGGGCTTCTAATCATCTCTTTCCTTGACAATTTTAAACCACCAACGAAACAATAAGAAGGTTTCCCTAAATGAAGACTTGTGCGAGATGTACGCATGGTTTTGAACGAGATAGTCATGTGTTTCTCGTTTTGACGCTAATAAAACTAGAACGAAGTAATACAACTTCTAATCACCTCTTTTTTTTGTAAATTTGAAACAACCAATTCAACAATATGAAGGTCTGCCTAAATGAAGACTTGTGTGAGATCTACGAATCGTTTTGGACGCGATAGTGATGGGTTTGTTCCTTTTGATCACAATTTCAACTAGAACGAAGTAATAGAACTCATAATCATCTATATTTTGACAAGTCAGAGAACTAATGAAACAATACGAAGGTATCCTTAAATGAAGAATTGTGTGAGATATACGAATCGTTTTGAAGGCTATAGTGATTGGATTGATCCTTTTGATGCTAATCAAACTAGAACGAAGTCATAGGACTCATAATCACCTCTTTCTTTGACAATTTTAGAGAACCAATGAAATAATTAGAAGTTCTCCCTAAATCAAGACTTGGTGTGAGATGTACGCATCGTTTTTAACGCGATAGTCATGGGATTACTCCTTTTGATGGTAATCAAATTAGAACGAAGTAATAGGACTCTTAATCACCTTTTCTTTCATAATTTTAGGAAACCAATGAAACAATAAGAAGGTCTCCATAAATAAAGACTTGTGTGAGATCTATGCATCTTTTTGGACGCGATAGTGATGTGATTGCTTCTTTTGATGCTAATTTCAACTAGAACGAAGTAATAGAATTCATAATCACCTATATTTTGACAATTTGAGAGAACTAATGAAATATTAATAACGTCTCCCTTAATGAAGACTTGTGTGAGATGTACGGATTGTGTTGAAGGCACTAGTGATAGGATTGCTCCTTTTGATGCTAATCAAACTAGAACGAATTCATAGGACATATAATCACCTCTTTCTTTGACAAATTGAGAGATCCAATGAAACGGTAAGAAGGTCTCCTTAAATCAAGACTTGTGTACGCAACGTTTTTAACGCGATAGTCATAGGATTTCTCCTTTTGATGCTAATCAAATTAGAACAAAGTAATAAGACTCCTAATCACCTCCTTCTTTCACAATTTTAGAGAACCAAAGAAACAATAAGAAGGTCTCCTTAAATGAAGACTTGTGTGAGATGTACGCATCGTTTTTAACGCGATAGTCATGGGTTTGCTCCTTTTGATGCTAATCAAACTAGAACGAATTCATAGGACTTATAATCACCTCTTTCTTGGACAATTTGAGAGATCCAATGAAACAGTAAAAAGGTCTTCCTAAATCAAGACTTGTGTGAGATGTACGGATCATTTTTAACGCGATAGTCATAGGATTGCTCCTTCTGATGGTAATCAAATTAGAACGAAGTAATAAGACTCCTAATCACCTCGTTCTTTGTAAATTTGAAACAACCAATTCAACAATATGAAGGTCTCCCTAAATGAAGACTTGTGGGAGATCTACGAATCGTTTTGGATGCGATAGTGATGGGTTTGCTCCTTTTGATGCTAATTTCAACTAGAACGAAATAATAGGACTCATAATCATCTATATTTTGACAATTCATAGAACTAATGAAACAATATGAAGGTATCCTTAAATGAAGACTTGTGTGAGATGTACGGATCGTTTTGAAGGCTATAGTGATGGGATTTATCCATTTGATGCTAATCAAACTAGAACGAAATCATAGGACTAATAATCACCTCTTTCTTTGACAATTTGAGAGAACCAATGAAATAATAAGAACTTCTCCCTAAATCAAGACTTGGTGTGAGATGTACGCATCGTTTTTTAAGCGATAGTCATGGGATTGCTCCTTTTGAGGCTAATCAAACTAGAACGAAGTTAAAGGGCTTCTAATCACCTCTTTCCTTGACAATTTTAAAGCACCAATGAAACAATAAGAAGGTCTCCCTAAATGAAGACTTGTGCGAGATGTACGCATGGTTTTGAACGAGATAGTCATGGGTTTCTCGTTTTGACGCTAATCAAACTAGAACGAAGTAATACAACTTCTAATCACCTTTTTCTTTGTAATTTTTGAAACAACCAATTCAACAATATGAAGGTTGAATGAAGACTTGTGTGAGATGTACGGATTGTTTTGAGCACTAGTGATAGGATTGCTCCATTTGATGCTAATCAAACTAGAACGAATTCATAGGACTTATAATCACCTCTTTTTTTTGACAATTTGAGAGATCCAATGAAACAGTAAGAAGGTCTCTCTAAATCAAAACTTGTGTGAGATGTATGCATCGTTTTTAACGCGATAGTCATAGGATTGCTCATTTTGATGCTAATCAAATTAGAACGAAGTAATAAGACTCCTAATCACCCCCTTCTTAAATAATTTTAGAGAACCAAAGGAACAATAAGAAGGTCTCCTTAAATGAAGACTTGTGTGAGATGTACGCATCGTTTTTAACACGATAGTCATGGGTTTGCTCCTTTTGATGCTAATCAAACTAGAACGAAGTTATAAGACTTCTAATCACCTCTTTCCTTGACAATTTTAAAGCACCAATGAAACAATAAGAAGGTCTCCATAAATGAAGACTTGTGCGAGATGTACGCATGGTTTTGAACGAGATAGTCATGGGTTTCTCGTTTTGACGCAAATCAAGCTAGAACGAAGTAATACAACTTCTAATCACCTCTTTCTTTGTAAATTTAAAACAACCAATTCAACAATAGGAAGGTCTCCCTAAATGAAGACTTGTGGGAGATCTACGAATCGTTTTGGACGCGATAGTGATGGGTTTGCTCCATTTGATGCTAATTTCAACTAGAACGATATAATAGGACTCATAATCATCTATATTTTGGCAATTCAGAGAACTAATGAAACAATACGAAGGTATCCTTAAATGAAGACTTGTGTGAGATGTACGAATCGTTTTGAAGGCTATAGTGATGGGATTTATCCTTTTGATGCTAATCAAACTAGAACGAAGTCATAAGACTCATAATCACCTCTATCTTTGACAATTTGAGAGAACCAATGAAATAAAAAGAAGTTCTCCCTAAATCAAGACTTGGTGTGAGATGTACGCATCATTTTTAACGCGATAGTCATGGGATTACTCCTTTTGATGGTAATCAAATTAGAACGAAGTAATAGGACTCTTAATCACCTCTTTCTTTCATAATTTTAGGAAACCAATGAAACAATAAGAAGGTCTCCATAAATAAAGACTTGTGTGAGATCTACGCATCGTTTTGGACGCGATAGCGATGTGATTGCTCCTTTTGATGCTAATTTCAACTAGAACGAAGTAATAAAATTCATAATCACCTATATTTTGACAATTTGAGAGAACTAATGAAACATTAAGAAGGTCTCCCTAAATAAAGACTTGTGTGAGATGTACGGATTGTTTTGAAGGCACTAGTGATAGGATTGCTCCTTTTGATGCTAATCAAACTAGAACGAATTCATAGGACTTATATAATCACCTCTTTTTTTGACAATTTGAGAGATCCAATGAAACAGTAAGAAGGTCTCTCTAAATCAAGACTTGTGTAAGATGTATGCATCGTTTTTAATGCGATAGTCATAGGATTGCTCCTTTTGATGCTAATCAAATTAGAACGAAGTAATAAGACTCCTAATCACCTCCTTCTTTCACAATTTTAGAGAACAAAAGGAACAATAAGAAGGTCTCCTTAAATGAAGACTTGTGTGAGATGTACGCATCGTTTTTAAAGCGATAGTCATGGGTTTGCTCCCTTTGATGCTAATCAAACTAGAACGAAGTTATAAGACTTCTAATCACCTCTTTCCTTGACAATTTTAAAGCACCAATGAAACAATAAGAAGGTCTCCCTAAATGAAGACTTGTACGAGATGTACTCATGGTTTTGAACGAGATAGTCATGGGTTTCTCGTTTTGACGCTAATCAAGCTAGAACGAAGTAATACAACTTCTAATCACCTCTTTCTTTGTAAATTTGAAACAACCAATTCAACAATATGAAGGTCTCCCTAAATGAAGACTTGTGGGAGATCTACGAATCGTTTTGGACGCGATAGTGATGGGTTTGCTCCATTTGATGCTAATTTCAACTAGAACGATATAATAGGACTCATAATCATCTATATTTTGACAATTCAGAGAAGTAATGAAACAATACGAAGGTATCCTTAAATGAAGACTTATGTGAGATGTACGAATCGTTTTGAAGGCTATAGTGATGGGATTTATCCATTTGATGCTAATCAAACTAGAACGAAGTCATAGGACTAATAATCACCTCTTTCTTTGACAATTTGAGAGAACCAATGAAATAATAAGAACTTCTCCCTAAATCAAGACTTGTTGTGAGATGTACGCATCGTTTTTAACGCGATAGTCATACGATTACTCCTTTTGATGGAAATCAAATTAGAACGAAGTAATAGGACTCTTAATAACCTCTTTCTTTCATAATTTTACGAATCCAATGAAACAATAAGGAGGTTTCCATAAATGAAGACTTGTGTGAGATCTACGCATCGTTTTGAACGCGATAGTCATGTGATTGCTCCTTTTGATGCTAATTTCAACTAGAACGAAGTAATAGAATTCATAATCACCTATATTTTGACAATTTGACAGAACTAATGAAACATTAAGAAGGTCTCCCTAAATAAAGACTTGTGTGAGATGTACGGATTGTTTTGAAGGCACTAGTGATAGGATTGCTCCTTTTGATGGAAATCAAACTAGAACGAATTCATAGGACTTATAATCACCTCTTTCTTTTATAATTTGAGAGATCCAATGAAACAGTAAGAAGGTCTCCCTAAATCAAGACTTCTGTGAGATGTACGCATCCTTTTTAACGCGATAGTTATAGGATTTCTCCTTTGGATGCTAATCAAATTAGAACGAAGTAATAAGACTCTTAATCACCTCTTTCTTTCACAATTTTAGAGAACCAAAGAAACAATAAGAATTTCTCCTTAAATGAAGACTTGTGTGAGATGTACGCATCGTTTTTAATGCGATAGTCATGGGATTGCTCTTTTTGATGCTAATCAAACTAGAACGAAGTTATAGGACTTCTAATCACCTCTTTTCTTGACAATTTTAAAGCACCAATGAAACAATAAGAATGTCTCCATAAATGAAGACTTGTGCGAGATGTACGCATGGTTTTGAATGAGATAGTCATGGGTTTCTCGTTTTGACGCTAATCAAGCTAGAGCGAAGTAATACAACTTCTAATCACCTCTTTCTTTGTAAATTTGAAACAACCAATTCAACAATATGAAGGTCTCCCTAAACGAAGACTTGTGTGAGATCTACGAAACGTTTTGGACGCGATAGTGATGAGTTTGCTCCTTTTGATGCTAATTTCAACTAGAACGAAGTAATAAGACTCATAATCATCTATATTTTGACAATTCAGAGAACTAATGAAACAATACGAAGGTATCCTTTAAATGAAGACTTGTGTGAGATGTATGAATCGTTTTGAACGCTATAGCGATGGGATTTATCCTTTTGATGCTAATCAAACTAGAACGAAATCATAGGACTCATAATCACCTCTTTCTTTGACAATTTGAGAGAACCAATGAAATAAAAAGAAGTTCTCCCTAAATCAAGACTTGGTGTGAGATGTACGCATCATTTTTAACGCGATAGTCATGGGATTACTCCTTTTGATGGTAATCAAATTAGAACGAAGTAATAGGACTCTTAATCACCTCTTTCTTTCATAATTTTAGGAAACCAATGAAAAAATAAGAAGATCTCTATAAATAAAGACTTGTGTGAGATCTACGCATCGTTTTGGACTCGATAGTGATGTGATTGCTCCTTTTCATGCTAATTTCAACTAGAACGAAGTAATAGAATTCATAATCACCTATATTTTGACAATTTGAGAGAACTAATGAAACATTAAGAAGGTCTCCCTAAATGAAGACTTGTGTGAGATGTACGGATTATTTTGAAGGCACTAGTGATAGGATTGCTCCGTTTGATGCTAATCAAACTAGAACGAATTCATAGGACTTATAATCACCTCTTTTTTTGACAATTTGAGAGATCCAATGAAACAGTAAGAAGGTCTCTCTAAATCAAGACTTGTGCGAGATGTATGCATCGTTTTTAACGCGATAGTCATAGGATTGCTCCTTTTGATGCTAATCAAATTAGAACGAAGTAATAAGACTCCTAATCACCTCCTTCTTCCACAATTTTAGAGAACCAAAGGAACAATAAGAATGTCTCTTTAAATGAAGACTTGTGTGAGATGTACGCATCGTTTTTAACGCGATAGTCATGGGTTTGCTCTTTTTGATGCTAATCAAACTAGAACGAAGTTATAAGACTTCTATTCACCTCTTTCCTTGACAATTTTAAAGCACCAATGAAACAATAAGAAGGTCTCCATAAATGAAGACTTGTGAGAGATGTACGCATGGTTTTGAACGAGATAGTCATGGGTTTCTCGTTTTGACGCTAATCAAGCTAGAACGAAGTAATACAACTTCTAATCACCTCTTTCTTTGTAAATTTGAAACAACCAATTCAACAATAGGAAGGTCTCCCTAAATGAAGACTTGTGTGAGATCTACGAATCGTTTTGGACGCGATAGTGATGAGTTTGCTCCTTTTGATGCTAATTTCAACTAGAACGAAGTAATAGGACTCATAATCATCTATATTTTGACAATTCAGAGAACTAATGAAACAATACGAAGGTATCCTTCAATGAAGACTTGTGTGAGATGTACGAATTGTTTTGAAGGCTATAGTGATGGGATTTATTCTTTTGATGCTAATCAAACTAGAACGAAGTCATAGGACTCATAATCACCTCTTTCTTTGACAATTTGAGAGAACCAATGAAATAATAAGAACTTCTCCCTAAATCAAGACTTGGTGTGAGATGTACGCATCATTTTTAACGCGATAGTCATGGGATTACTCCTTTTGATGGTAATCAAATTAGAACGAAGTAATAGGACTCTTAATCACCTCTTTCTTTCATAATTTTAGGAAACCAATGAAACAATAAGGTCTCCATAAATGAAGACTTGTGTGAGATCTACGCATCATTTTGGACGCGATAGCGATGTGATTGCTCCGTTTGATGCTAATTTCAACTAGAACGAAGTAATAGAATTCATAATCACCTATATTTTGACAATTTGAGAGAACTAATGAAACATTAAGAAGGTCTCCCTAAATGAAGACTTGTGTGAGATGTACGGATTGTTTTGAAGGCACTAGTGATAGGATTGCTCTTTTTGATGCTAATCAAACTAGAACGAATTCATAGGACTTATAATCACCTCTTTTTTTTGACAATTTGAGAGATCCAATGAAACAGTAAGAAGGTCTCTCTAAATCAAGACTTGTGTAAGATGTATGCATCGTTTTTAACGCGATAGTCATTGGATTGCTCCTTTTGAGGCTAATCAAATTAGAACGAAGTAATAAGACTCCTAATCACCTCCTTCTTTCACAATTTTAGAGAACCAAAAGAACAATTAGAAGGTCTCCTTAAATGAAGACTTGTGTGAGATGTACGTATCGTTTTTCACGCGATAGTCATGGGTTTGCTCCTTTTGATAATAATCAAACTAGAACGAAGTTATAAGACATCTAATCACCTCTTTCCTTGACAATTGAAACAATAAGAAGGTCTCCCTAAATGAAGACTTGTACGAGATGTACACATGGTTTTGAACGAGATAGTCATGGGTTTCTCGTTTTGACGCTAATCAAGCTAGAACGAAGTAATACAACTTCTAATCACCTATTTCTTTGTAAATTTGAAACAACCACTTCAATAATATGAAGGTCTCCCTAAATGAAGACTTGTGGGTGATCTACGAATCGTTTTGGACTCGATTGTGATGGGTTTGCTCCATTTGATGCTAATTTCAACTAGAACGATATAATAGGACTCATAATCATCTATATTTTGACAATTCAGAGAACTAATGAAACAATACGAAGGTATCCTTAAATGAAGACTTGTGTGAGATGTACGAATCGTTTTGAAGGCTATAGTGATGGGATTTATCCATTTGATGCTAATCAAACTAGAACGAAGTCATAGGACTCATAATCACCTCTTTCTTTGACAATTTGAGAGAATAATGAAATAATAAGAACTTCTCCCTAAATCAAGACTTGTTGTGAGATGTACGCATCGTTTTTAACGCGATAGTCATGCGATTACTCCTTTTGATGGTAATCAAATTAGAACGAAGTAATAGGACTCTTAATCACCTCTTTCTTTCATAATTTTACGAATCCAATGAAACAATAAGGAGGTTTCCATAAATGAAGACTTGTGTGAGATCTACGCATCGTTTTGAACGCGAGAGTGATGTGATTGCTCCTTTTGATGCTAATTTCAACTAGAACGAAGTAATAGAATTAATAATCACCTATATTTTAACAATTTCATAGAACTAATAAAACATTAAGAAGGTCTCCCTAAATGAAGACTTGTGTGAGATGTACGGATTGTTTTGAAGGCATTAGTGATAGGATTGCTCCGTTTGATGCTAATCAAACTAGAACGAATTCATAGGACTTATAATCACCTCTTTTTTTGACAATTTGAGAGATCCAATGAAACAGTAAGAAGGTCTCTCTAAATCAAGACTTGTGTGAGATGTATGCATCGTTTTTAACGCGATAGTCATAGGATTGCTCCTTTTGATGCTAATCAAATTAGAACGAAGTAATAAGACTCCTAATCACCTCCTTCTTTCACAATTTTAGAGAACGAAAGTAACAATAAGAAGGTCTCCTTAAATGAAGACTTGTGTGAGATGTACGCATCGTTTTTAACACGATAGTCATGGGTTTCCTCCTTTTGATAATAATCAAACTAGAACGAAGTTATAAGACTTATAATCACCTCTTTCCTTGACAATTTTAAAGCACCAATGAAACAATAAGAAGGTCTCCGTAAATGAAGACTTGTACGAGATGTACGCATGGTTTTGAATGAGATAGTCATGGGTTTCTCGTTTTGACGCTAATCAAGCTAGAACGAAGTAATACAACTTCTAATCACCTATTTCTTTGTAAATTTGAAACAACCACTTCAACAATATGAAGGTCTCCCTAAATGAAGACTTGTGGGAGATCTACGAATCGTTTTGGACGCGATAGTGATGGGTTTGCTCCATTTGATGCTAATTTCAACTAGAACGATATAATAGGACTCATAATCATCTATATTTTGACAATTCAGAGAAGTAATGAAACAATACGAAGGTCTCCATAAATGAAGACTTGTGCGAGATGTACGCATGGTTTTGAACGAGATAGTCATGGGTTTCTCGTTTTGACGCTAATCAAGCTAGAACGAAGTAATTCAACTTCTAATCACCTCTTTCTTTGTAAATTTGAAACAACCAATTCAACAATATGAAGGTCTCCCTAAATGAAGATTTGTGGGAGATCTACGAATCGTTTTGGACGCGATAGTGATGGGTTTGCTCCATTTGATGCTAATTTCAACTAGAACGATATAACAGGACTCATAATCATCTATATTTTGACAATTCAGAGAACTAATGAAACAATACGAAGGTATCCTTAAATGAAGACTTGTGTGAGATGTACGAATCGTTTTGAAGGCTATAGTGATGGGATTTATCCATTTGATGCTAATCAAACTAGAACGAAGTCATAGGACTCATAATCACCTCTTTCTTTGACAATTTGAGAGAACCAATGAAATAATAAGAACTTCTCCCTAAATCAAGACTTGGTGTGAGATGTACGCATCGTTTTTAACGCGATAGTCATGCGATTACTCCTTTTGATGGTAATCAAATTAGAACGAAGTAATAGGACTCTTAATCACCTCTTTCTTTCATAATTTTACGAATCCAATGAAACAATAAGTAGGTTTCCATAAATGAAGACTTGTGTGAGATCTACGCATCGTTTTGGAACGCGAGAGTGATGTGATTGCTCCTTTTGATGCTAATTTCAACTAGAACGAAGTAATAGAATTCATAATCACCTATATTTTAACAATTTCATAGAACTAATAAACATTAAGAAGGTTCCCTAAATGAAGACTTGTGTGAGATGTACGGATTGTTTTGAAGGCACTAGTGATAGGATTGCTCCTTTTGATGCTAATCAAACTAGAACGAATTCATAGGACTTATAATCACCTCTTTTTTCACAATTTGAGAGATCCAATAAAACAGTAAGAAGGTCTCTCTAAATCAAGATTGTGTAAGATGTGCATCGTTTTAACGCGATAGTCATATGATTGCTCCTTTTGATGCTAATCAATTAGAACGAAGTAATAAGACTCTAATCACCTCCTTCTTTCACAATTTTAGAGAACCAAAGGAACAATAAGAAGGTCTCCTTAAATGAAGACTTGTGTGAGATGTAGCATCGTTTTAACGCGATAGTCATGGGTTTGCTCCTTTTGATAATCAAACTAGAACGAAGTTTAAGACTTCTAATCACCTCTTTCCTTGACAATTTAAAGCACCAATGAAACAATAAGAAGGTCTCCCTAAATGAAGACTTGTACGAGATGTACGCATGGTTTTGAACGATATAGTCATGGGTTTCTGTTTTGACGCTAATCATGCTAGAACGAAGTTGAACGAGATAGTCATGGGTTTCTCGTTTTGACGCTAATCAAGCTAGAACGAAGTATACAACTTCTAATCACTATTCTTTGTAAATTTGAAACAACCAATTCAACAATATGAAGGTCTCCTAAATGAAGACTTGTGTGAGATCTACGAATCGTTTTGGACTCGATTAGTGATGGGTTTGCTCCTTTGATGCTAATTTCAACTAGAACGAATAATAGGACTCATAATCATCTATATTTTGACAATTCAGAGAACTAATGAAACAATACGAAGGTATCCTTAAATGAAGACTGTGTGAGATGTACGAATCGTTTTGAAGGCTATAGTGATGGGATTTATTCTTTTGATGCTAATCAAACTAGAACGAAGTCATAGGACTCATAATCACCTCTTTCTTTGACAATTTGAGAGAACCAATGAAATAAAAAGAAGTTCTCCCTAAATCAAGACTTGGTGTGAGATGTACGCATCATTTTTAACGCGATAGTCATGGGATTACTCCTTTTGATGGTAATCAAATTAGAACGAAGTAATAGGACTCTTAATCACCTCTTTCTTTCATAATTTTAGGAAACCAATGAAACAATATGAAGGATCTCTATAAATAAAGACTTGTGTGAGATCTACGCATCGTTTTGGACGCGATAGTGATGTGATTGCTCCTTTTGATGCTAATTTCAACTAGAACGAAGTAATAGAATTCATAATCACCTATATTTTGACAATTTGAGAGAACTAATGAAACATTAAGAAGGTCTCCCTAAATGAAGACTTGTGTGAGATGTACGGATTATTTTGAAGGCACTAGTGATAGGATTGCTCCGTTTGATGCTAATCAAACTAGAACGAATTCATAGGACTTATAATCACCTCTTTTTTTGACAATTTGAGAGATCCAATGAAACAGTAAGAAGGTCTCTCTAAATCAAGACTTGTGCGAGATGTATGCATCGTTTTTAACGCGATAGTCATAGGATTGCTCCTTTTGATGCTAATCAAATTAGAACGAAGTAATAAGACTCCTAATCACCTCCTTCTTTCACAATTTTAGGGAACCGAAGAAACTATAAGAAGGTCTCCTTAAATGAAGACTTGTGTGAGATGTACGCATCGTTTTTCACGCGATAGTCATGGGTTTGCTCCTTTTGATAATAATAAAACTAGAACGAAGTTATAAGACTTCTAATCACCTCTTTCCTTGACAATTGAAACAATAAGAAGGTCTCCCTAAATGAAGACTTGTACGAGATGTACGCATGGTTTTGAACGAGATAGTCATGGGTTTCTCGTTTTGACGCTAATCAAGCTAGAACGAAGTAATACAACTTCTAATCACCTATTTCTTTGTAAATTTGAAACAACCAATTCAACAATATGAAGGTCTCCCTAAATGAAGACTTGTGGGAGATCTACGAATCGTTTTGGACGCGATAGTGATGGGTTTGCTCCATTTGATGCTAATTTCAACTAGAACGATATAATAGGACTCATAATCATCTATATTTTGACAATTCAGAGAACTAATGAAACAATACGAAGGTATCCTTAAATGAAGACTTGTGTGAGATGTACGAATCGTTTTGAAGGCTATAGTGATGGGATTTATTCTTTTGATGCTAATCAAACTAGAACGAAGTCATAGGACTCATAATCACCTCTTTCTTTGACAATTTGAGAGAACCAATGAAATAAAAAGAAGTTCTCCCTAAATCAAGACTTGGTGTGAGATGTACGCATCATTTTTAACGCGATAGTCATGGGATTACTCCTTTTGATGGTAATCAAATTAGAACGAAGTAATAGGACTCTTAATCACCTCTTTCTTTCATAATTTTAGGAAACCAATGAAACAATAAGAAGGTCTCCATAAATGAAGACTTGTGTGAGATCTACGCATCGTTTTGGACGCGATAATGATGTGATTGCTCCTTTTGATGCTAATTTCAACTAGAACGAAGCAATAGAATTCATAATCACCTATATTTTGACAATTTGAGAGAACTAATGAAACATTAAGAAGGTCTCCCTAAATGAAGACTTGTGTGAGATGTACGGATTATTTTGAAGGCACTAGTGATAGGATTGCTCCTTTTGATGCTAATCAAACTAGAACGAATTCATAGGACTTATAATCACCTCTTTTTTTAACAATTTGTGAGATCCAATGAAACAGTAAGAAGGTCTCTCTAAATCAATACTTGTGTAAGATGCATGCATCGTTTTTAACGCGATAGTCAAAGGATTGCTCCTTTTGATGCTAATCAAATTAGAACGAAGTAATAAGACTCCTAATCACCTCCTTCTTTCACAATTTTAGAGAACCAAAGGAACAATAAGAAGGTCTCCTTAAATGAAGACTTGTGTGAGAGTCAGGGTTATGGATTGCTCTTTTGATATAATCAAACTAGAACCGGAAGTTATAAGGACTTATATCACCTCTTTCCTTGACAATTTTAAAGCACCAATGAAACAATAAGAAGGTCTCCCTAATGAAGACTTGTACGAGATGTACGCATGGTTTTGAATGAGATAGTCAATGGGTTTCTCGTTTTGACGCTAATCAAGCTAGAACGACGTAATACAACTTCTAATCACCTATTTCTTTGTAAATTTGAAACAACCACTTCAACATATGAAGGTCTCCCTAAATGAAGACTTGTGGTGATCTACGAATCGTTTTGGACTCGATAGTGATGGGTTTGCTCCATTTGATGCTAATTTCAACTAGAACGATATAATAGGACTCATAATCATCTATATTTTGACAATTCAGAGAACTAATGAAACAATACGAAGATATCCTTAAATGAAGACTTGTGTGAGATGTACGAATCGTTTTGAAGACTATAGTGATAGGATTGATCCTTTTGATGCTAATCAAACTAGAACGAAGTCATAGGACTCATAATCACCTCTTTCTTTGACAATTTGAGAGAACCAATGAAATAATAAGAACTTCTCCCTAAATCAAGACTTGTTGTGAGATGTACGCATCGTTTTTAACGCGATAGTCATGCGATTACTCCTTTTGATGGTAATCAAATTAGAACGAAGTAATAGGACTCTTAATCACCTCTTTCTTTCATAATTTTACGAATCCAATGAAACAATAAGGAGGTTTCCATAAATGAAGACTTTTGTGAGATCTACGCATCGTTTTGAACGCGAGAGTGATGTGATTGCTCCTTTTGATGCTAATTTCAACTAGAACGAAGTAATAGAATTCATAATCACCTATATTTTAACAATTTCATAGAACTAATAAAAACATTAAGAAGGTTTCCCTAAATGAAGACTTGTGTGAGATGTACGGATTGTTTTGAAGGCACTAGTGATAGGATTGCTCCGTTTGATGCTAATCAAACTATAACGAATTCATAGGACTTATAATCACCTCTTTTTTTGACAATTTTGAGAGATCCAATGAAACAGTAAGAAGGTCTCTCTAAATCAAGACTTGTGTGAGATGTATGCATCGTTTTTAACGCGATAGTCATAGGATTGCTCCTTTTGATGCTAATCAAATTAGAACGAAGTAATAAGACTCCTAATCACCTCCTTCTTTCACAATTTTAGAGAACCAAAGGAACAATAAGGTGGTCTCCTGAAATGAAGACTTGTGTGAGATGTACGCATCGTTTTTAACACGATAGTCATGGGTTGGTTCCTTTTGATGCTAATCAAACTAGAACGAAGTTATAAGACTTCTAATCACCTCTTTCCTTGACAATTTTAAAGCACCAATGAAACAATAAGAAGGTCTCCATAAATGAAGACTTGTGCGAGATGTACGCATGGTTTTGAACGAGATAGTCATGGGGTTTCTCGTTTTGACGCTAATCAAGCTAGAACGAAGTAATACAACTTCTAATCACCCTTTCTTTGTAAATTTGAAACAACCAATTCAACAATATGAAGGTCTCCCTAAATGAAGACTTGTGGGAGATCTACGAATCGTTTTGGACGCGATAGTGATGGTTTGCTCCATTTGATGCTAATTTCAACTAGAACGAAGTAATAGGACTCATAATCATCTATATTTTGA